>APFE030058266.1:201272-244343 GCA_000404065.3 Pinus taeda
TTTGGTAGAGCTATCATCCCTTAGCTCGGATAATTATCTATGTAGCTATGATGTACATTTGATGTCTTTATTTTCCTGAATATATCGCAGCCTAGATGGATGAAACTAGATTTGGGGTCTTCAAAATCATTCAATCTTTGCCCGAAGTACAGGATGATCCATGTGAAAGTATGTTCTAGTGTCGAACATGGAAAGACATCGCTTGATTACCAGCCAATGATGTAAGTTGTTAACAGGAGCAAGAGGAATCACCGATAATGATAATGACCCTCAAGGTACTACAATACAATTCACATGGTGTGAATACATGAGTCGACGTCAAACACCATGCAAAATCTTTTGGTCGAAGGCTATTGATGTGAACCTGTTGCTGGAAGTGAGAAACTTGCCATTGAGGCATGCAAGATTCAAAGTACTGAAAGGGTTGTTCCTAGGTCAAATTCTTGGATAATGAGCTGATGTAGACAAGAAGTGACTCATCGTAGGAGGGCCTTAATGAATCCCACATCTACGACACAAAACGGAGCAAATGATTTTTCGGAGGTGAAAACGATTTGATGATACAAGGATCAGGGTGGCGGTCATGAAAGAATGAAGCGTGAAGGTATTGCAAAAGATGAGATGTTAGCTAGGTTGGTGAATTCTCTGAGAAACTTCTCTTGAACATATTGGTGACATTGAAATGGATTGGTAGCGTTAACCCCAAAAGTGGATGGTACGGAGGACCAATGGTGATATGACCGGTGAACGGAATAACCCAACCCGACTCAATCATGGTGATGGAGTGAAAGTGTCATGTTCAAGAGCAACCTACTACCAATGAAGCTCTTCAAGTTTTCTTCCCAATTTTTCCCTAGTCATTGCTGACCAGTACCTCTTTATTTTTGTTAAGCTCGAGGAGGATAACATATGCTTATTCTATAGTCTGCCCTTCGGGCAAACCTTTCGCTATGTTTTAATGAGCCTAGCGATAGTGAAACTCGCTCTTGTTTGTAATGGACAAGTTTGTCGCTATTGTTTTAACGAGTTTAACGACAAAGATAACTTGGTCCTTTTCAGTTTTAGAGAATCTAAAAAGAGACGGAAAGGAAACTCCAGTAATCCTTTTTCGTAGTATAATCCCTTAAGTCTGAAAAAGTATAAAATAATATGAAAGGGATGACTTTTTCGATCACTTTAACGAGCCGAAAAAGACAGGCACTTGATCTTTTCGTGTAATGATCCCTCAGGTCCAAAAAAATTAAAATACAATAAGGATGGCACTTCCAATCACTTTAATGACCTGTAGAGGCCAATTGCTCGGTAATTTTTTTATATTTTACGAGTCTAAAAAGAGCTTAAAAGAGACTCGTTTATGAGGAATGAGTGATATTTTTGGGTAGCAGCTGGTTCCAGGTGAGGTTTGGAACTTTTCAATCACGACAGTGTAAAGAAGGTGGCTAACAGAATCACTCATCGCAGTTGTTCCTCAAAAGGGTTAAACAATCAAGTGGAGGTGTATGATTGGCTAAAAGGTGGAGGTGATGGTAAGAACATGACCAAGGCTCAAAAGTTAATAGCAGTGTGATCACAAAGGTTATTTACCGAAAGGTGGGTTCATTTTTTAATGAGCTTAAACTTTGGGGTAACATATGCTCATTGCTAGATTTATTTTTTAACAAGCTTGAACTTCGCATAAACCTACTCGTGCCAGTCGTATAATAAGAATGTCTCTCATTAGTAGGTTCATTTTTTAGGGAGCTTGCCCCATGCGAAACTTTGCTTTGGAGCCTTTTGTAAGCAAGCTAGAAACGATTGACCTACGAGGTTAAAGGGTTGAGAGCCTACAAACTAAGAAAATAAGCCTACAAACTAAGAAAATAAAAGGTCAATTTTCACTCGCAAGAAAAAGGTTTTCATGCCCCTAGGTATAAAGAAAAGTAGAGTTTCCAGGTTACCATATGGAAGTCCTTGCATTAAAGCAAGGTTGTTTCGTCCGGAGCAGACAAAACACTTCCTTGGCTCTGTCCATCGAAATAGACATAGGTGAATGGTGTGAGCTTCCAATCACATAACTTTTGATGGGGGAATCTTATTCTAGTCTAATCCCATTTTCCTAAACGGACGGGTGTGTCAGACTAGTCATATATCCTACGCGGAAACCTACCTTATATCTGGGGTTTTCCTGCCAAAGCAGACCAGGGCGCATGCCCCCTAAGTTTAGTCACATTCACTAAATCACTCACGCTCATAAGGTGGATAGACTAGAGGTTGATGAAACATTCCTTGTGTGAAAAAACCAATTAGGGATGACATTTGACTAGTATCCATGTTTGAATCAGGAAATGAAAGCTGGTCTATGAGCTTGACCATTCTTCCTTCATACAGGAAACACATCACCCAAAAGAGTGAGGAAACAATAGCTCCCATGGTGTAAATGTAGTCACACCCAAGGATTAGATTGTAACATAGAGGCCCTTGGACTACCATTGCGTTTAGATAAACAACTTTCCTTCTCAAACTTATAGGCAAATTTGGAAGGATCCCTAAAGGTCAACTGGTTCCTTTGTTGAAGCCTAACAAATTTTGAATCTCAGGCAGAAGCGATGGCGAACCAAGCGCTTTCCAAGTAGTTGAGGAAAGGATACTCATGGAAGCCCCTTCATCTTTGATAGTACTAGCCATGACCATTCTGTAAGCTTGTACTATGATCTGGAATGGTACATTAGATGGAAGGCGGGGTCTCACTAGTAGATTCCAATCGAATGAAACGACTAGATTGCTTGGAGGAGGGACCAAATAAATGGCCAAATGAATCTCTGATGAACTTCCTTCCTATGGTAAAGAAATAGGTAGATTGCCCCCATGTTCATTTGACTCTGTATTAACAAAGAGAATTTGAATGGTGTCGTTTTCATTCTCTTCGGATACTATATCATTCGAAGATGGACCTTCTAAAGACAAGACTGGGTTGACTGTCGTCTCGACCTATTGAATTTGGTCTGGTGTGGACTCAGAGGGTTTATCTTCAATGATAGATGCTTCGACCGACAACAGGGGTGTGTCAGTTGGATTTTCAACTAGCGATGGACTAGGCAAGAGTTTTTTGTATCTAGGAGGAAGTCGTTGCGGTGAAGCAGGACGGTTATCCATGACTCTTTTAGCTTTGTCTAGGAAAGGACAACGGTGGAGGGCATGATCGCCTTCACACAATCTACAAGGAAATTTAGATCTTTCTCTTTGTCCATTGACTTTATTTTCACTAGTTGATGGTGTACTCTCAAAATGATCATCAGAGGTTGAAGACACTAGATTGTGCAAACGGGGAGACCAGTCCTTTAGGATCCGCGGGATGCAAGGACAATCTCGATGATAGTGGTCTCCTTTGCAAATGGAACATGGAGATTTAGGTTTGGATGGTGTAGTGTTGGATTTTCTCTAGACGATGCATGGTTGCCCCCTTTTGCCATTAGCTTCTTCTTCTTCTTCTCCTTCCCTTTTTTCTTCTTCTCAGTTACTTGGATTTTAGTGTTACTAGCTTCACCAAGCGAAGAGGAAGAAGGAGAGGGAGAAACAGATGAAGTATAAGGTTGGGGAGAAACTTCAGTATCATCTGGTTTTTGATTTGATTGCTGAGGAATTACAGTGTTTTGAACGACGGAGGTCAAGAAAAGCCATATTGGCAGGCCAATTGTGAGTCTTGGAAGGGACAATATAGCCATATGTGGAGCACCAACATCTCCCCAAGAAGAGAAAGGACTAGGATTCCCCACAAGGGGAAATCCTTGATTGGTGGACTCCATTTTCTCAACCTAAGACCAACAAGGGAACAGTGATGTTATTCCGATTAAAATAAATTTTATGACGCTTTGACACAACTTGCTTTTTCTATTATTAAGAGTCGAGAAAAAGCTAAAGATGACTCTAGTCGCCTTTGATTTTTAATGAGCTTGAAGTGACAAGTGCTAAGATGGACCTTTTATTTTAAGGAGTCTGAAAAGGAATGAAAGTGACTACTCTAGAAATCTAGACAGAGGGATTAGCAAACCAATCGCAAAACTGTAGAATACTTTTTACGTACGGCAATCAATCTTCCCGAGTGTTGTGTTCAGTGCATTGCAATCGATAGGGCGACAGACATGGCTTCCTAAGGATAAAGGATATAGCCTATTGTGGTCTCCCAATATATACTCAACGGTACATGGGAGCACAAGTCTGTATTGGCACTTGTCATATCAAAGAGGAGGAATCACCCAACCTACGATGAAAATGATAGTTACCAGGCTTTACGACACCGAAATACGTCTCTAGCCTAGACTTCTATATGTTGTGCATTAGGTTCCAAAGCGTTTTTATGTTCATTGAGGTTTATTCATAGTTGATCTTTCTTAAGAAGTTTGCCTTTAAGGTTCACCGTGTGATGTAGATATACAATTCCTAAATATGCAATCTAAGATGATAGACAGTTGTTTACTTTCTTTTAGCAATGAAAATCCTAACTACTAAGGAAAGAGAAGTAAAATTCTTTCAACATAGAGCAAAGAGCACACACTAGATGCACTGTCCTAAATCAATTTCCGCATGCAGTCTAAATGAAAATGCACATGCATGTGTTTGTTTTTCAGTTCCCTTAATGTGAGAATGACAAAAGAAAACTAAGTACAGATCTGAACTGTCTTTCCTCAAAGCGACACTTTAGCAATTTCTTTTCAAAAATGAAAGCAAGATTTAGATGACACTTTCAATTTCAACTTGAAAACTACTTTCAACACTTCAAAGAATTGATGGTTCAAATCAAATACAATGGCAAAAGTGTAATCGACCATCTAAAAGAGGAAGACTTTAAGACACTATTTTCTTTGACTGAAAACGACACTTGCGACACTTTCAAATCAAAAGACGATAGTTCAATTAAGCTACTTTTTGCAAAGGAAGACTTTAAATGATGAAAAATACATAAAAAACATTCACAATTCCTTATCAATGGAGGCTGAATAATGCAAAGGAAGAGAGTTTCAATAGTGATATACTGATCATAGACATCAAAACTACTGAATAGAGCTAAAAATAATGAAGGAAAAACCAAAATCTGGAGGCAGAAACAATCTCATTCAATCATTGCACCTGTAACACAGGGAAACAGGGATGCATCTCACCTGCAGCATACGGGAGGTGTGATGCATCTAGGTTGCTAATGAGAGACAGTGCAATGGTCTAGAGACAAGATTGAACTTGGTTTTCACTCACAGTTTGCAGCTAACTTCAAGGATTTAGGCTGAGCTAATGATAGACAGTAAACACAAAGTACAGGGGCTGATCTAATGAGGTTATTGAGCTACCACCAGGGCTCTTAGGATGTTTGTAAGTCATTTGTTCAGTTCATAAACAAACTCGAAGATTGACTGAAGCAGTGTTGATCTACTTTGCAATTAAATAGAAAATGCAGTTCAAAGGCTAGTTGGCTTAACTTCAAGCTCTAACTATAGTTTATAAAGCAAACAAATAGAAACAAACAAACAAACTATTCGCTCCCTAGCGCAGTCGCCATTTTGTTATCGAGAAAACTAGTGTCCATTCAGAGATGCTAGTCCTACTAATACGGGTAGCTATCTTAGAAACAAACAAACCAAAGTTACTTGTGTTTTCCTTTATGAGAGATAGATGAGAGAGAAGCAGAGAGTACCAACATCAGTCTTTCACTTGGCTCCTTGCTTGTTTCCTCCCTCCTTTGATAGAGTTTCACCACTCCTTCCTCACTTGTCCCGCTTCAAAGAACACCTGTAGAGTCAAAGAAACATAATACCATCAAAGCATAGAGATCTATAACCATAAACAATGTAGGATTAGATATACATTAACCATACAAATGCACACAAAAATACAAGATTCAGAGATATACAAGCATATGGAGGAAAACTCAAATAGTTTTATTGATAGAAGTAGTAGAAGAGAGGATTACAACAAAACTGTTTGATCCAGTGCCATCCTCCTAGTGTGAAAGCCCTCTTCACCTCATGAAAAGCTAGATCACCCAACAATACAATGTCTCAAGGAGAAACCAACAACATTTCCTTACAAAATACAAAATTCCAACCTCTGGATATCTAGGATGAAGAATCCATATATCGATATTTGTAGGTGGGTGAGTTAGCTTCTGGGATTTTGACTAGTGTCATTGCACTGATAGTTCTTGGTTCCACTTGGAGATTTCATGATATCTTACTCATCCCTGGGCGAATTTGGAGAGGCAAGTGTCAAATGACCAGTTTCTAGAAGATTCTCTAGGTTTCCACCTAGAAAACTACCTTTGCCATTGGTCTACTCTTGCTCATTGCACCCTACAGAACGGCTTTTCAGTATGCATCACACCCTCTATGTGTAACAGGTGATATGCATTGCACCCTCAACATGGAGCAGTCTGTATGGTCCAATTTTTACTAGTTCTGAGCAGTTTTTCAGGGAGAACTTCTGGGAAATGATGTAATCAACTGACCTTGTTCCTTTAGGGTATGAAACAACACTTTTAGGGGTTTATAAGCCCTTGGTTTATGGACATATGTGATTGGGGTTGCAGTGCCCAAATATGTCTATAACAAAAGGTAGGAGATGTAACAAAAAAGGAGCTACATGTGTTTAAGAAGCAACTCAATAAGAACATGAAGTTGTGAAGACAGATGAATGAGTTGTAGCAGGATTAGGAATAGCAATGGGCATAAAGTGCACTCATAGATAAAATTGTGCCTGGACAAGTTAAAGATTCATCCCAGCAGCTAACACAGAGCATACATGGTGAGCAATGTGGTTGATCACATGCAAGGGATTCAGTAGCATGCATTTCATTGTGCGCACTCATGCAATCCAACCAATTCATCACACTCACCAAGGCGAAGACAAGAAGCAAGTCCAACTGGAGCTGAATGAGTACTTCGGCAAGTTGATTTGCATGACTACCAGCACACACTTGAAGATTAGCATGGACACTATGCATGAGTGTGCTTCCGATTCAGACGTACTCAAGAAGACCATGCACATGTTAGCAGATGAGTTGGATGAAGGGGCAGAACCAATGCATCGGTTGCAATGGAAGCAAGAGTTTGCTTTAGCAAGATGTCACCATGAGGTGCATGCACACCATCACGGATGACCAATCTTAGTATCAGCTCACCAACTTCACCATCACAAGCATGTCAAAGAGTTGGTCTCACCAAAGCGAACTAAGTGTTAATGATGTCTTGCAAGGCTTGCTCAAGCCATGTTGTCTCACATGAGTATATGTGCATTATAATGTTGAGTCATGTCAAGTGTAAGTCAAGTGTCAACAGTTGGATGTAACAGTCATAGAGTAGGTGAAGAGTCATTAGGGTAGTTGAACTGTCACAAAGGGGAATGTCAAGGGTCACCCCACCCTTTGCTATAAATAGTTCCTCATAACTCATTGTATAGGATTTTGGTCAGCCAAGCTTCTACTGAGATTATCTTGAACAAGGCTTGGACAGTATTGTAACGTGCCTTAGCTTCTCCACTGCATGGAGCTAGTACATCACTTTGGATGAGCGGGTGGATGTGGCTATAACGTTCCAATGTTGGGGCTAGGAGGTTTACATGGATGTATTGTATGATTGTGAATTACACTTATTTATATAATAAGAGCCAACACATTTTCATGCATATGTTGTTATTGTAGTTGGACTGCTCTGGTTTCTTTAATGATATATGTTGTTTGACTTACGTACTTGTGTATGAACTGATTCACATGAAATTATATGAATCTTGTTGTTAACATGTTGCATATGTTGTTAATGTTGTCACCATTCGTGTCGACTGCTCTACTGGACATCAGATAGACCTTTCACTTGAACCTTGCCATAACAACTGTCGCACACATCTCAGATAGATCCTTGAGTACTGTACGTGTTATCTTACCTTTTATGATGTGACTGCCGCATCCGAGTGGACTGCTATGCCGAAAGATTTGCATGTCTTTTGTGTTTTATGTTCCTAACCGAGTTAGGAATGATTCCTTTAAACCTAGAACTCACTTTCACCTCCTTCCCCCTTCGAAGTGGTGGAACCTCTCATAAGCCTTCCTTGACTCACTGCATTAGTCACATCGTTGTTGTTGATAGAGTTATTCTACTTTCCTCTGTGCAACATCGCGGTCAAGGAATTACCTTACAACCCACTGTTGGGACTCCTACACCAAACTATCTGAGCTCTAATTTGGACTTCTTACCAGGGAGATCCCCTTAACATGTTGGCAGGTCCAACACCATCAACAAAACCAACCCTAGAGAAAGAAGAAATGAATTCAACTATATCTTGTAATGCATGGGAAGGAATTACCACTCCTCAAAATCTCAAGATAGAAGGACATATCAAGAAGAAAAAGGCAATAATGTTGATTGATTCGGGTTGTACCCATAATTTTATTCATTGTAAGATAGCCAAGGAATTGAATTGCTTTCTATATGTAGCACCAAAGTGTCAAGTGATGGTTGCAAATGGAGGAACTATAAATTACTTTGGAAAGTGCCATAATATCAAGCTAGCCATGGGGGAATGTGTATTGAATAGTCCAATGATTTCCATTCCAATGGGTGGTGCTAATGTTGTACTAGGACTCTAATGGTTACAATCTTTGGGTATAATAGCTTTTAATTTTCAAGAACCTTTATTGAATTTTTTTTGTGAAGGAAAGGAAGTTGAATTAAGGGATATCACAGGGAAACTGGGAAAGATAATCAACTCTAATAGCATGGAAAATCTTCTAAATGAAGAACAACGGGGTGTAATTACACAATTATGCTCGCTAGATATTTGAACATCGAAATCGTGTATTTCTCAACATCTCCAAAAAGTATTGGACAATCATTTATCTGAGACTACCAAATACCTCCCACCTATTAGTGATCATGATCATGCTATTCATTTTATTCCAGGAACTATTCCTCCAAACACCAGGCCTTCGAGATATCCTTATGCCCAAATAAGTGAAATTGGACATATGGTTTCAGAAATGCTAGAGGCCGGTATAATTCAACCTAGTCAAAGTTCTTTCTCTTCTCCAGTAGTATTGGTACATAATAAGGATGGATCATGACACATGTGTCCAAATTATAGGGAGCTCAATAGGCTTACTATTAAAGATAAATTTCTCATTGTTGTCATTGGTGAATTGTTGGATGAATTACATGGAGAAATTTACTTCACCAAGTTGGATCTTCATTCAATATATCATCACATTATAATTAAGACTGAAGACATTCTGAAAACAAAATTTAGAACTCATGAGGGTCATTATAAATTTTTGGTCATGCCTTTTGGCATTACTAATGGACCTTCAACATTTCAAGGTTTGTTGAATTCCATTTTCAAAGCCTTCCTTAAAAAAATTGTGTTAGTATTTTTTGATGGTATACTAATCTACAACAAGTCATGGAAGGATCGTGTTCAACATGTTGACATGGTGCTCAAACTATTGGAGGAGAAACAATTATATGCAAAAAAATCCAAATGTTCCTTTGGAGTACACAAAGTGGAATATCTGGGTCATACTATATCTCATGAGGGTGTTAAGGTAGACCATATCAAAATTAAATCCATTAAGGAATGGAAAATCCTCACAACCATAAAGCATCTTCAAGTATTTCTTGAGTTGATAGGGTATTATCACAAGTTTGTTAAGAATTATGGGAGCATAGAAGCACCTCTAATAACATTACTGAAGAAAGATGCATTTTCTTGGACTCCAGAAGCAACTAAGACCTTTGAACGTCTTAAACAGGAAATGTACCAAGCACTGGTCTTAGATAAGCCAAACTCCACAAGAACCTTTATTGTGGAATGTGATGCCTCAAGAAATGGAATTGGTGTTGTTTTAATGTAAGAAGGAAGATCCATTGCTTTTGAAAGTTGTCCAATCAAAGGAAAGTATTTACACAAACCTATTTATGAGAAGGAAATGTTGGCAATAGTACATGCACTAAATAAATTGCAACCTTACCTAATGGGAAGACACTTCATGGTAAAAACAAATCATGATAGCCTTAAATACTTTTTGGAACAAATATTATCTTTAGAAGAGGAAAAAAAAATGGTCACAAAGATGTTGGGTTATGACTTTGAATCATCTACAAAAAAAGGGAAGAAAAATGTTGTTGTAGATGCACTCTCAAGAAAGGATGAGGATGTGGAAGGATTGTAATTTTGTTCCATTTCTATTATCTAACCAGATTGGATAACCAAAGCAAGGAATGAGTGGGATAATGATGAAGAAGTTTGGACGCTCATTCAAAAGTTGCAACAATATCCCAGTACATATGATACATTTAGATGGAAAAATGATTCATTATGGTACAAATATCACTTATATATTTGTAATAATTCCCAACTCAAACAAAAGATTCTTTTGGAATTGCACACCTATCACTTAGGAGGGCACTTAAGATTTTTAAAAACTTACCATAGGGTCAAGAAGGATTTTTTTTTGGGAGGGCCTTAAATCTGATATTCAAAAGTTTGTTGCGGAATTTTTGGTTTGAAAACAAAATAAAGTTGAGATAATTAAGACCCCGAGTCTATTAAAACCTTTAGCCATTCCAAGTCAATGTTAGGAGGATATTTCAATATATTTAATCACAGGTTTACCCAACTTCAAAGGAAAGAGTGTCATCATGGTGGCAGTTCATAGACTTACCAAGTATGAAAATTTTTGTACATTATCTCATTAATTGAAAGCGAGTACAGTTGCTGCTGAATTTATGGAAACAATTCAAAAGCTACATGGGAACCCAGAGATTATTGTAGTGACAGAGATTCAATTTTCACTGGAAATTTTTGGACAAAATTATTTTCTTGTCTGGGTACTCAATTAGATCATAACATAACTTATCATCCTCAATATTATGAGCAAACTAAGAGAGTGAGAAAATGTTTGGAAGGTTATATATGATAAACAAACACAATGGGTCAAGTGCTTTCCTCTGGCTGAATGGTGGTATAACACTTCCTTCCATACTGCAGCAAAAATGAACTCATTAATGGCACTTTATGGATATCATCCACCATCCATCACATCATATTTAAGAGAAAATTATAAGGTTTAAGCAATGGAAGATCACATTGAGCATAAAAAACAAGTTCTCCAACTCTTAAAGGATAACCTCACTTTGGCGCAGAATCAAATGAAACAAAATGCATATCAACATTGTAGTGAAATATGTTTTGATGTAGGTGACTTGATATTTTTACGACTACAACCATACAAGCAAATGTCCTCAAGCAAGGTAAGAAGGATAATAAATTATCACCAAATTAATATGGTCCTTACAAGGTATTGCAAGAGATTGGTACTATGGCATACAAGTTGGAGCCTCCTGCATCTTCCTGAGTGCACCTAATTTTCCATGTTTCATGGTTAAAGAAGGTTATAGGTGACAAGCTCCCAGTTCAAAAAATATTTCCAGGAATTGATGAGGAAATAAAAATCATATTTGAGCCTAAAGAAATCACGAAAGAAAGAACCCGACAACTAAAAAATCAATCAATTTCAGAGTATCTCATCAAGAGGAAGAACTTATCCATTGAAGATTCCACATGGGAGAATGTGAATTTTATACAAAATCATCCATAACTACTCAAGCATTGAGGACAACACTTTTTGTAAGGAGAGGGGAATGTTAGACCCCTATACTACTAGCATAACCCCTTATTGTCACTATACTACTAGTGTATCCCCTTATTGTTATTGTTGCGCTCATGTGGTCCCCATATTGTTAATATTTTGCCCCATAGAAACTCACTATTGTTATTGTTGTGCCCTTACATTATTATTGTTATGTAGGCTTTGATTATATTATGACCCCTTAGACTCCTATATATATACAAAGGAGGCCTTGTCATTTGTATCATCCAAGAATTTCTCATTTACGTAGTGTAAAGGAGTTTCCCCTCAAACGGGATAATTTTTAAGTCACTAATATATCTATTTGTGAGTTAGTTGCATAACAACATATTAATTTAGAAATAGAGTATATTTTAGTAAATCAGAAATTAATTAAAATTAATCTCTTCACATTCACAAAATGTTGTGTGTGGAGGAAGAAACACCTCCGCACTTTGCACATGGCATTCCACACTCCGGAATTCCCACACAATTAAAATACAAAACTCTTGATCATTATAGTGCCCACAATGGGGATTGCATGATGTTGAACTATCATGTATTATAATAGGAATATTCGTTATAGTAGGAGTATTGTTTCCCAATGGTGGGAGGACATTTTTCATTGAAGAAAGACAAGGATACCCTTTATCTAAGGTGGTAAATTGGTATAAAAGAGATGTTCCGAGTCATCATCTTGGAATTCTCACTCATCTCCATGATATTTCTATTTCGACATTGCATAAGAACATCATAACCTCATGCATTATATTATGTTAAACCTTATCTTAAAAAAAAGATTCAATTTATATTCTGTTGACATATATTAGTGTAAGATTCTCTCAAGATGCAAAATGTTATCGATATGCAATGGCTCGACATACATCATCATTAAAGTTAACAGAATGCTATCGATCAATATCTTCTTAATATTATTGAAATATCTACTTTTAATATTAATTCCTTGATTTTTATTTGGTACCATTACATGTTGTCGTAGCATACCATAGAAGTTGACTTTTTTCTAACGATGTGACTCTGTCCATACCAAACCATGTTTACCATAACACCAGTTAAACAAATTAAATCTATAACGTTCGAAGAGAATTTCTGGCAATTACTAGGATTGATTTGTTGGAAGAGCGTGCTTGTTCGTTTATTGCATATTTGGATTACAATCTCGCAACGCTATGGGTTTCTTTGATGTGCCGACAGGGTAATATCTTCATGAGTGTGCATGGAATAATTAGGAGATTATATGCTTTGTTATCACAATCTTAGTCATAAGTTTTAAAGCACTGACAGTTTTAGTTTCAACATTGATTTGTAAAAACTAATTTAAATGCACTCGCAGTTTCAGTGTCAGTGGTGAGTTGTAAGAAACAATGTTAAAGTGCCGACAAATAGAATATTAGCGCTATTATAAGTTTTTAAAATAACAATTCACTGACAACCAGAGTAGGAACACATATGTGTAAAAATGGTTAGTTAAACTCTAACAGATAGAGTATCAGCAATAAAGGAAAAATTCAAATTTTGTTGTCCAAAATAATGCACTCGTGAAGCACATGTCATTGAAAGAGTGGGCATTTGATCAAGTGAGCATTGATAGTTTTGTCAGTGATAAAATTTTGTTTTACTCTATTTTTTTCCTATAAAAGATAGTAACTTTGGGCGTAGATTCCGAATAGTTGGAAATTAAATTTCGAAAACAAACAAAAAAAATTGTTGGCAACAAACTTATTTAAAAAAACCTCTTTTAGTTTTTACATAAGTGTAATGGTTTGAGATATTCAAAGGAATCTTTGAAGCCTATTTTTTAGGATTTTGCCATTCCGTTTTTCTTGTTTTAGTCACTGTTTCAAAAATCTGTTTTCGAATAACTGGGGATCAATCTTTGAAAACACTAGGAGTGCTTCTTTTTTTTTTTTTTTTTTTTTTTTTTTTTTTTTTTTTTTTTTTTTTTTTTTTTTTTTTTTTTTTTCCGCCCACATACCCATTAATAAAAAACCTCTTTCATATTTTTCACATATATCACAATTTGAGAGTTTAGAATGGATATTTGAAGCTTATTTTCATAAATTCACTAGATTTTTTTTTTCTATTTTTAGAAAAAACAACCAATCAATTAAGAGCCGCCAAATCAATTTGACTTGGGGTTAGATTTCATCTCCTTGATTATTTGATTTAGT
Organism: Pinus taeda; assembly: GCA_000404065.3. Taxonomy (NCBI): domain Eukaryota; kingdom Viridiplantae; phylum Streptophyta; class Pinopsida; order Pinales; family Pinaceae; genus Pinus; species Pinus taeda. The sequence goes on from APFE030058266.1 coordinate 215,106, forward strand.
AAGCTATAAATATATGAAGAGGTTTGATATCCATTATTTTTGGATCTTGAACAATTTGTAAGTAGTCTATATAGACTAGAATTTCTGTAATGTAAAGCGTTGAACTTTGAAGAGAAAACCTATTGTAATAATGTGCATTTTATTAATATAAGAAATTTTGGAAAAATGTACTGGGGTTTTGTGCCAAAGATTCATTTTTCAGAATTTGTGGTCTGTTTATTTTTATTTTTTACTCTGTAAAGACTAATTCTATGAAAAGGAAAGAAGAGTAAAATTACAAAGAGGTAGAAGCCTCAACCGAGAGCATCTGAGTGCCTTTAGGTCATCAAAACTGTCCCATAATTTGGAAAACCAGTTACAGTAAGCCAAATACCAAACATAGGAGCGGGAATACAATGACAGAACCAAAATGAGGATTTGGGATAACCCCCTTTGAAGCAGTCGATATAGACACCAAAAGACAGAAATGTTGTACACGTCAGCAATAGAACCACAGACTATTGAGCCACAAAAACAGAAAGAAGATCACCAAACCATAAACAGCCGAACCTAACCAGTGAGAAATGAAAATAACATAGAGAAGACAGGAGGGGGTCCAAGTGGCGTCACATGGGGATGTCCTGGTCTGATGGCTCCTCAACAATGGGGCAAGCATTGCCAGACTAGATTTTGCCATCCCTCGCCACGTCATTAGCCCCACTGCCACCTGGAGGATCCAACGCTGGATGGGTGCCGCTTGAGCTGCCTGCAATGGCCATTGAAATAGTGGCGCCATGACAGTTGCCACCTAGTGGCCGAGTGTTCCCTGGAGTGTCACCCTCCTCATGCTGCCCAGCACACCTTTCAGCCTTGCCTTCTTCTGCCAGGTTCTGCTCAGAGCCATGGCTGCCCACAATTCTACGAGTGCCCTGAGAATGCTCTGTCGAGGTACGCGCTGGAGCATGCGTCTAAGCTTCTTCTTCAGAGAAAATGATGGTGATATTGGTATTGAAAATGGACCTATTCAGGCTGCTCTGAAATTTGAAATGAGTCGATTGGAAGCATTGTGCGGGAAGGGTCTATGGGATGGGCTGGGAGGGGGAGAATTGGCTCGAGATGAAGGCGAAAAAGCAGGGGTTGGAGGCTGATAAATAGAATGAGTAGCCTGAGAATACGTGTGGCCACCACGGCTCCCTCGATGGCGACTTCTAATGCGTTGACGGACCATGGCTGAGCGGCGAAGGGGAAGCTTAGTAGAATGGGGCTCTTTGAAGGGAAGCCGAGAATGCACAATGGGATCCTAAACAGGGTTCAGAAAGCAAGGTTGGGAAAGGGAGAAAGGAAACCTAATTCCAAAGTCAAGAGCCAATAGGAGCCCACAGCAATTGCCTGAAACTGATCTGTTGTAGGGGATTCCTGCAAGGAGCGGGCAGAGGCTAGATGACGGGGTGCAAACAATGGAGTTGGAGGTCGAATGTGCCATGCTTAAACCAACAGTTGCCTTGTCTCGGCCAAAGTGAGCATTTAATTTTTTTTGCAGGTGGACCTGCTCTCGCCTTAGGTGAGCCTTCATGTGCCAAGTTGGGACATTGATAGGAGCACAGGCCAGCAGTTGGCAGGGCCGAGCGCCATCACACCTAATTAACACCATTAATGAGGTTGATATTCACCCGCATCTAGGTGCTCTTCTCCTTCCTGTTTCATTTTATTCTTCATAATATTTTGGTATTCCATGAGTTGGATTTTAGAGGCCAGTCTGGAAATTGAGCCTGTGTGAAGATCCAATCCACATTTTACTCCAATATTAGCTAGTAAGTCAACTACTTTATTTCCTTCCCTGTGAATGTGATTGAGAGTGATTGCCAAATGAGAAGAGAGCCAGATTTCAATGATTTCAAGCCGCTTCACCATTCTCCAACTGTTGCTCAATTTGCTTGAAGGAGTGCCTTGCATAATTTTGATGACCATATTTATTATGATCTGAGAGTTACCTTCTATAATAAGCGGAAAGTATCCCTTATTTTGAGCTAGAACAAGACCCTGCCATAGACCTTCCAGTTCGGCTGAGTTGTTGGTATCGCAGCCTTTTGATCCTAAAAAGGTTAGAAGAGGAGCACCCTTATAGTCTCTGAATATCCCTCCAAAGCCTAAATTACCTGGATTACCTTTCGAGGCTCCATTGAAATTTCACTGGAACATATGCTTGGGAGGAGGGAGCCACTTTTCAGGCGAACTACCCTTTGGAGGAGTTGTTCCTTTGGGTATTGGTTCTTGATTCCATTGAAGGTTCCAATTAGCCCAGATATTTTGTTCTTGGGGGAGAGAAGGAAATTCCTCCTCATACCAGGTATGGAGAAGTAAGGTTTCCTTGATATTCTGGCAAATAATTTTCCAAATGTTCTCCAGGGGCGCAGAATGATCCTTGAAGATTCTTTGATTTCTCTCCTTCCAAATAGTCCACATGAGGAAGCCCAGAATGAGCTTCCATAAGAAGTTTAATATCTTTCTTTGATATGGGTTCTGGTCCCAGTTACGAACAGTGGCTATGATGTCTCCATGTATTCTTCCTTCCTTTTAGCAATGAAAATTGACTTTTTCCCAGAGCTTGCGCGCAAGATGACAAGAGTGCATAAGATGCTTTATGGATTCCTCTTCTTGTCTACAATTGGGGCACATTGAGGGCCCATGTTAGTTCCTCTTCTTGAGATTGTTCCATGTGAGGACTTTGCTTTGACTTAAAACCAGAGAAAGGTTGAGTTCGGCCAGTTGGTAGGGTCCCAGACTTTGCTCCAGAGAGGGTCTTTGACCATATGTTCCTTGATAATGATATTGTAAGCCTCCCTAGTTATGAAGGTACCTTTTTCTTCATAGCCCCATCTAAGGATATCCCTTTCGTTTGAGTGTTGTATTTTCCTTTTCATTAATTTTGTATCAAGAGTTTGTTGAACTTGTTCTGTTCCATGTCTTAAGATTTGATTTTCCTTAATCCATTGCCTGTATCCTTGTGTTGTAGAGGGATTCCAATTTTTTTTTACTTTGTCATAGGTCTACAGAGCCTGCTCTGGAAGTTGCAGAGGTGAGATTAGGTCCTTTAACATGCTGCTAGGAATCTTCCCAAAACCTAGCTGTGTTGCTGTCCTTAACTTCCCAAAAACTATGCTGCTGAATTAGGCTTCTGTGTTGCTTGGCCAAATTCCAGATTAGGGAACCCATGCTAACTTCTGACATTCGTATTAGTTCTTTTGTTGCGTGATTGCTAGCATATTTTGTTTTCTAAAGAGTGGCCCAGGCGGTGAATGGCACAGTAAGCCATTTCCACTAGATTCGAGCACCCATGACCTCGTTGCTATGATAGGGATCCCTCAATCCAGTCCCACTGGCACACTTTGGAAGGTAGACCGTGTCCCATTTGACTAGAGCCCGTTTGTGATTTTGACCTGTATTTCCCCATAAGAAAGATCGTTGGAGATGTTTAATTTCTTTGAGAACCCATTTGGGAGACGCTAGGATCAAGAAAAGGTACATCGGCATGGATTGATGAACAACTTTTATAAGGACTAGCTAACTTGCCATATTGAGGGCCCTGTGAGTCCATGAGGTAAGGCAAGCTTCCAACTTTTCTAAGAGGATCTTCCAAGAAGAGTGCTTCAAGACTGAGGTAGTCATGGTAGCACCTAAATATTTGGAAGGGACGATGGAAATAGAGAATTCGAGAATGCGAGCTATGGCTGCTTGGGTAGTAATAGGGGTATAAAAAAAGAAGATTTGGGATTTGGCTTTATTGATATTGGCTCTTGAGGCATCCGAGAAATCCGTCAGTAATATTTTGAGCTGACGAGCTTCCTAGACGGAAGGATGACCAAAAAGCATGTTGTCATCAACAAATTGCTAGTGACTAAAGGCAGAAGAGTTATGAAAAGACAAAACTCTTAGGAGCTGTGATTGTTGAGCTTTTTTAATGCTTCGACCCAACCCTTCTGCCATAATAACGAATAGGAAGGGGGAGAGAGGGTCTCCTTGTCTAATTCCCCAAGAAGGATGAAAGCGAGGGGAGGGAATACCATTGATCAGTACCAAAAAGAAGGAGGAGGATATAAGACTCATGACCCACCTTACCCAGGGAGGAGCAAAACTAAAAGCAATAAGAGTTTTTTTGATGTATAGCCAGCTTAAGCTATCAAATGCTTTAGAAAGATCTATTTTAAGGAGCATACCTGACTTTTTGGATTGCTTCAGGGAATGAATAATTTCGTGAGTTAGGATGATTCCATCCGTAATCTGCCTACCTTCGACATATCCAGATTGCTCAGGAGAAATGATGAGAGGGAGCAGCAGTTTGAGTCTGGAGGCAACGATTTTGGAGACAATCTTGTAGATTATGTTGCACAGGGCAATAAGTCTATATTTATCAGGGGTACTTTGTTGAGATTCCTTGGGAATAAGGGCAATGAATGTAGCATTCGTTCCTGGAAGCATCCATCTCAAGGTTCTCGATTCCTCAACTACCTGCCATACTTCCATTTTAATCAACTCCCAGAAATTGTGGAAAAAATTTGTGGTGAATCTGTCCGGGCCAGGCGCCTTCCCATCTTTCAGTTGACAAACTGCCATTTCCACCCCCTGTAAGTCGACAGGCCTGAGAAGGAGTTGGTTATGCTCCTCTGTAATAACTTTAGGAATATTCCTTGTAATTTTTTCTATGGCGTGCGATCTGTCTATTTGTGGCTCATGATGAGCTTGCTTGAAATAGTTTAGAAGTTCGCTTTCAATTTCTTCATGTGTTTCCATCTTTACCCCCTGCTCATTTTGAATATGAGTGATGTTGTTATTCATTCTGGATTGGATGGTGGTCCTGTGAAAAAATTTAGTGTTTTTTTCTCCATCCCTAAGCCATCTTATTCTAGATTTTTTCCTCCATAGTGTTTCTTCCTGTTTTTCCCTCTCTAATATTTGCGACTCAAGAAGCTTTTCCTGTTCTGACAGGTCATCTGATCGGCCTTCTATTATAATCCTCTGCTGCAGTCATTTCATATCTTGATCGAGGGCACTCTGAGCCTGGAAAATATTGCCAAAAGAAGTATGGTTCCATTGTTTAATCTTTCCCTTGAGGTGCTTAAGCTTCTGCTGAAATTGAAACATTTTTATGTCATTTGGAGGAGAAAAATTGTTCCATTCTGAGTTGATTAGGTTATTGAAATCCAGATGAGACATCCAGAAAGCCTTAGAGAGAAATGGTCTTTGGATTGTGTTACCAGGACGAGTCCATTGAAGAGAGATTGGCCAGTGATTTGACCCTGAGAGCGGCAAGATAGAAGCGGAAAGGTCTCCACCTAAATGTATTGCATTATCTGATAGCAGGAATATGTCCAGACAAGAGGTAATCTGATGCAACCCTACTCTTTTTTTGTTCCAGGTAAAAATTCCATTATTAAATGGCATGTCAATAAGCTAGTTGTTCTGAATAAAATCTTTTAGGTGATTCCCTTCCTTATCCCCTCTATTTCTGCCTCCCCTTTTCTCTTCCAGCCTGGTGATCATGTTGAAATTTCCCTAGTAATCCACAGTGGATGCAACCTGTCGGTGTTAATTGCTGAGAGGGTATTCAGGATTTCTATCTTGTGCATGGCCTCCTGGGGAAAATATACATTGGTTAGATGCCCGTGTATATTGGTCCCTGTGATGTGAAAAGTTGCTTGAATGAAATTCTTATTAGCATGGATGTTATTGAGCACGATGGTACGAGCATCCCATTTGACTGCTAAGCCTCCAGATGCCCCAACAGCATCCACTGCAGCTGTGAGACCTCCTAGCCAGGCTTTTGCTGCAATTATTTCCAAAGTGATTGAATTGCATTTGGTTTCTTGCAAGAATAGGATTTGAGGTCTTTCTTGCATTATCATGTTTTTGAGTAATCTACCTTTCCCTGGGCCATTGAGGCCTCTGATATTCCATGATATTAACTTCATTGGGAAGTGTTGTGGAGGGAGTTATAGTACTTTGTAAGCTTGGAGTACCTGCTTGACTCCACTAATGTTTCTCCTATTCGGATTGTTCGTTGGAGATCTGTTTTCCTTCCACATTTTTTGTTATCTTTGGTAATATGTTTCCCATCCCACAGGCCGCAAGCCTGAATACCTAGTGATTTTTGCCTTTGTGCCCTTGAGAGGATCACCTCGAGATTCTCCAGTTGTCGTTCTGGAATTTTGTCAAAAAATTTTGTTTTACATGCCTGCTCTAGGCCTAGAATGTCTAGATCCCAAATATCTATACCTTCTGGTTCCTCTCCCATGTGCTGAGATTCATTTAGATCTTCAGTTGTTTCTGTTGCTATTCTGGAATCAAATTGTATGTTATCTACCTCCATTCCTTGAATATTCCATGCTAGGGCCTTATGCTTGGCTGAGGGGAAAGGATCTTTGGGCAAAGGATCTTCGTGGAGTGTCTTGGAGTCTACTTGAGCAGATTACTTGTCCTTCTTTGCCTCCCTCCCTGGGGAAGCGGGATTTTCAGAGTTAATATCATTTTGTCGGGTTAATGCTTCAAAGATGTTGCTCATGGAAGGCTTGGAAGAGCTGGCTTGAGGCTTCTTAGGAATGGAAGCTAGTTTCTTGTGGCTTTTCCTACGACTGGCTACTTTGGTGAAGCCATCAGATTCAGGGTTATCTGGTGCAGATGGGGATGAGGGTTTTTGATTTAAAGGACAGTCCCTAAATAAGTGGCCCAGGGCATGACATCTTCTGCATCTAAACGACACATGTTCATAGTCAATTAATTGAACCCATTTAACATCATCATGGAATAAACTTACCGCATCCGGAAGTGCCTAGCTGAGGTGCATGTAGACACAGATTCATGCGTAAGAGGTGTATCTTTAGAGTTTTGTTTCCTCTGCAACTTTGATAAATTCACCTAGTACATTCCCAATTTCTTGTAGAGAATCTTCTTCCCAGTATTCCATGGGAAGAGAGTAGAGTAGTATCCAGACTGGAGCCTAGCTTAGGTCCTCTTTATCAGGGTTGAAATGCTCTACCCATCCTCTGAGATACAAGCTGGCAACATTGAAAAAATACGGCCCTCCATGCAAAACCTTGTTCTGGTCCTATAAGCAATTAAAAATGGTTGTGAAGAACCCTTTAGGTCCCAGTTGCAGGGTGATGTGTCCTTTTGGGTTCCATTTAGCTGCTATCTAGCCACACAACACTTTCTCAGTCGGCCATAGTCCTATGAACTTGCCTATCAGTGCATGGTCCCTCATATACTGTATCTAAGCATTGATTCAGTGACTTGGAAGTTCTACCTTCAAACGTTTGGTTGCCACTAGCTTGCATGTGGTCGAGGTGACTTTGGGTTTTTCTTTGTCATCCTTTTTAGTTTGTTGTGAGTTCAGATCTGTGTTTTCCTCATTTTGATCCTCTGGTTTGTCGGCTTCCTCATTCTTTTGCCGCTCTTCATTTTCCTGTGGGGGAGGCGCTACGTCCTCCCCCTAGGGGGGTTCATGATGTTCGTGACTGTTTTGTTGGATTCGAATGGTCATATTGCTATCGATATAGGTATGTTTGTAGATGTCTGAAAAGATCTGTCGTTGCAGAGGTTGCAAAAACCCTAGAACGCTGAACCGCTCGCTCTCCCCTCCAAATTTTCAACACCTCTCACAAATTTGTGGTCCATTTATTAGTGTTATGTTCTTTCTTTATTATTCATTAACTGTTTAAACTTCTCATATGAATCAATAAGTAGATGTAGAAATCATGTCACAATGCTCTATATCTTATATTCAGAGATTTACCTTCTAGTTGATGAGTTAAATACAAAATTCGTCATTATCATGCGTTGTGTTTAAAGCTTTGAGTGTATTCCTCTTCTTCCTTTCATGCTACAGATGATTAATTTCTAGCATATTGTTGAAATACATGCATTTGGAACATTCAATAATTACAAACCAAGCTCCAAAGATTCTTAACTCAAATTATTTGACTCCATTTCCCTATGATTTCTTCTCATACGCCAACAAAGTTTAGCAACTTCCACATTAATATGGTCATAAAGTGTTTAACAAACCTGCTATTGTTGTGACCTAGGGTAGTTGAGTTTGAGGAGAGATCCCCCTTTTGATTGAAGGGCCAAATTTACTCCCAAAGTGGTTAGAGGTTACCTTAGATTTTACCCCCAAAACTAGGGTTTTCTTTGAGTGATAACATGCTCGAAGTTGCAAAAGGTTATGCTTGTGTTGTTGTGTAGGTGGAGTCTCAATTTGGCAAAAATAAAGGGAAAGATAAATACGGCTGGTGTGGTGTAGTAGCTAAAAGGAATGATGATTCTGGTGGTGTTGGTGATAATAATAATGTAATATCCCAAACGTTAGAAATTTTAATAGATCTAGCACACTTTTGTTTTCTGATTGAAGTAAACCTTAAACAAGAACAAGAACACAAATGTGATCTAGAATTCAGTCCCTTTATTTATATTATTAGCTGAAGAAAATAACACATGCCCATACAATAATATTGGAACCCCTATAGATGGCATGCATGGCTGCTCAACGCAATAAAAAAACAACACATTGAAGTCCACTTGTGAAACCTAAATGGATCCACCACACAAATGTCACCATGGGGTTTTTGTCCTGGGATCAACTTAGAACTAGCTAAGCCAAGTTCTGAACAAAATATAATAAGATAGAAAAGCTCCGAATGATCCCAATTCCTAGATTGATGGACTCTCTAGAAACTATATTTTATTATTTTCCCTTGAAAAATTGAGGAAAATACCATGGGCAGATACCATGGGAAAATCCACAGTAAATACCATGGGTAGATTTCGTCCATTTTGACCATATCCAGAAAAAGGGAATATTACAAATGCTCCCGCTCAAAGATTACTTGCCCTCGAGCAATCCGCTGCTATCCACAATAGAAGCATTTGGTCATGATTCCAGATACCATACAACCCAGTGTGTTATTACATGCCTCCATGCTAAATGATCCTGAATGGATCCTTGGATACCTAGATCCCAAACAATCCTCCAACCAATCCTTCCCTCGATAGATTCACCTGGGTCCCAATGCTACCTAATTCCTGGGATTTGTGGGTTATGATACGATCTCATCGCTCCATCACTTCTCATGCTTAAGGGCCCAAAATGCAATATGCCCTTGGGTAAGAGTATCCCAACAATAGAGTTCCAACTCATAATATCTCGCCAATCCATCTCATGGGAAGGACATAATGCATGAATGCCTACACATGGAATAAGTCTACCATGTTGATGTTGCCTAATGCTCAACTCATGTTGCTCTACGCGATCACCCAGCATGTGTTGAACATAACAACAAGAATGATAAAATAGAATCCAAAAATTCCAGTTTAATTTGTCCTTGAATTAAACTAAGAATTAAAATCGAATTTTATTCTCATAGCAAATTGTAATAGTTAACTAGAGTAAGTTGAATTAGTTAACTTAGGAATTTTGAGTTAGAAGTATTTCTAAAGTCATGTATATGTTCTCCCTATATTATATGGGTCCAGGATGAGTTATGAGTTTTAATTAGTTAACTCAGTTTACTGAGTTAAGTCGAGTTAAATTAGTGCTTGAGAAACTAATAGTGAGTTAACAGTTAGTTGGTGCACTAGTGCCTTAACTAGTGATACTCTAGTAAACTGAAGATTCCCTCATCAGAAACTCATGCATGTCACTTCTGAGAAAGACCTACTTGATACTAGAGTGCGGGGACAATGTACTATTTGTTGTAGATTTTTCTAAGTTGTACAGATGGTGCATGCAATTAGGAACTGAGCCTAGAAGGGATTGTGCACTTTTGGATGCACTGATTTCCCTTTAAGATGGCCTAATCAACCATAGGAATTGTGCAAGGAAATAGGGAATTAGAGAGTAGGAGAATTGGCTAAGTGTTGGCCAAGAGTTTTCTTGTGAGTTGGAGATTGATTTGACTGAGTGCTTGGATTGTGCTTGGGAGAACAAGCATTACATTATCATCTTGGATTTATGATTAATGCAATACAGATAGTGGGGTTTTGAGCTGTGGTTTTCCTCAGATATTTATTGTGTTATGTTCCATTGATGTTCTTCCTCTTGCTATTATTTTTTTGCTCGATATTTATTTTCTTCTGCTGTAAAGAGTAGAAGTAGATTCTCGTCTCCTGTTTTAGTAGATTACATGAGCTTGTGAATCTATAGGAAAATATACAGATCCATTTGTAGAACTTTGCTATACTATCCACAATGTATACATGCGGGTTGGTAGTGCTGCAAGCCTTATCTATGTACTCTTGTAGAGAGCTGGTTTGAAACTCCCAATTGTATTCCTCATACTACCTACTGAGGGACTTGAGACGTTACTCTACACTAGACAGTTTAGCTGCTAACTAAGCACATGCCCCTATGAGCTCATCAATTTTTCTATTCTCCTATAAGACAATGTCTCTAGCTATCCTAATTTTCTGATTTAACATCATAAGATCTATCTTGAAATGTGTGATATTTCCCGAAAGTCCTCTACTTTTGATTCTGGTGCCCTATTGAATATCTTTTTACATGTCTACACCAGATGCTCTATGACCACCACTTTAACTTGAGCCTTTGACTAGCTCTCTGGGAATGGTTCATCTTGCACGTTATGTCTATCATTCTCCCTTTCATGATCATGCTCAACATTTTGGTTTACCATTATTGGTTCCTCATTTAAGTCTCCTTGAATGTCTTCTTCCTGACCTTCTCCACCAGTGGGGACAATTTGTTGTCCATCCTCTCTGGTTTTCAAACATAGATGTACTGGTGGACTCTTATTTATAATTTCTTGCTCCTATTCTTCATGTATGGACCTAGTTCTACGAGACTCTACCACATCATTAGGAAGAATTACCTCCTTCCTTTCTTCATGTATTTTGTTAAGTTGACTGATTATCATGAGCTTGTCCTGCAAGTTTCTCTGAATAACATGTGTTGTTGCTCACTCTATGTACATGACTGCTCAGATCCTTTAGATGAATCCTCACACTCTGAAGGAATCTCTTTTTGTTATATCCTTTTTTCCTCCTTCCTATCACCTAGACATGAATGATTAAGTGCCCAAGATCCCTTGCAGATAAAGCATAGTTCTATCCTTCTTAGTTCATTCTTGCTACAGGTTTTATTTTCTTTGTTCTTGCTTCCTCCTTTAATCCTCTTCAGCTGCTTCCTAGTCAACACTCTTATGAGAAACTTTATGGATTGCATGACCAACTTTTCAACTAATTCATAGGAAGTTGGTGATAAAAGTAGTTCCTTTCTCCAAATGATAAACAATTTGGATCTTAGTATCTTGCAGATGTTGGCATCTCCTTCTAAAGACAATGAAATAATCTTTTGCATGCGTGTTTTGACATGTTTTGGATGAGCTAATGTAATGCTAGTGTAAAATTTCTAGAACACCTAAAAGATTAAGTCCTCACATTCCAGATTCAACATGAATGTGCCAAAGCTAAACTCTACCATGAGTTCTAAAATTTTGCACCGCTTCTAAAAAGCAGGAAGCACGATGTTGTTCAACCCTTGAAGGGCTTCTACTATTAGTTGCAATATCTCTATCATGATATCATTATTGTAAGGTGGTAGAGGTGATGTTAAAGCTATGATCCGACTGAGGCAAGAGGCAACTGTGAGCCTGAGCTCTTCACAATGATGCTCCCAAAGTTTGGGTTGTATTAATGTAAGCATGGATGGCTTGGGAGCCCAACTAGGTTTCTTTGATTCTGGTTGCCCCACCTTGGACAAACATGTGTCTAGTTCCTCAAAATTATGAAGGTATATGGCTGACTTTGTTTTCTATAATTCAGATTCAAGTGCAAAGAGCTTAGCCCCTCTTCCCTGCCCTTCATTCACTTCCTGTGGGTTCTTCGGCTACAAATTCTCATAGACTCTTTTTGAGAAAGGTCTACTGCTTTAATTTGATCATTATTTTGGTCTAAAGAGGTAGTTTTGTGTATAGGACCATATATTCTCACTAGTTCGTCAAGAAGTTTCTAGGTGTTTTCCAAAGTCTCTTCAAGATGATCCATCTTCTCCCATACTAATTCTTCATAGGGAGATTCTATTAATCATATTTTTACCCAAACATATTATAGCCACAAACTTAGAAATTATTCTCCCTTTACTTCTTTTTTATTTAACTTGTCAACTACACTCACAATTATTAAGAAGTATGGTTACAAATTGGTAGCCTTAATCTGAAAATGGTTGGTTGAAACTAGAAATATGCTTACATACACAAATCTTCTGAACCCATTTCTACAAGTGATATTTGAAATTGTTGGTAGCCACCTTTCCAGCCTAAAATATGGCAACTGTTATAAAATCCACATTGATTTCATTGAAATGTTTTGTTACTATGGTTCAAACTCTTTAAAAAGAAATATACTGTAAGAATTCATGTCTTTGTGAATGGCAGGTTATGGAAAGCCATTATGCATGTAATCTAATGATTCAGTGACTCTTACAACCACTTTCAAGTGCACTTTCCAAGGAAGGACTAGCTTCACCTTGCCTCCTGAAATATATGTAGTCCATAGATAGGGATATAACCAAATTTCATAAAATAGAAAATGAAAGATCTCGCCATACAATACATGACGCTATAATTGCTACCATAATGATGTGAATGTGCTTCAATAGAATAAGAATCTCAAACACCTTCTCTATTTTGGTTGAATAATTCAATATTTTTAGTCCCACTTATTATCCATCGAGAAGAAATCCTCTGTACACTTGTGTCCAACCTCCTCTTGCTATAAAATTACCACCAAGAACAAGGATGTCACATAATAAATGTGTATTCATAGGATACCACTGTAATATATTTCATGGAATGACCTGTGTCCACTTGGATCTCGATCTTCGCTCCTCCTTATGCCTGCGATCCTAGTTTCTTTGTCCTTCGATTGATTTTGCATGTCCACACTCTGCCTTGCGCCCTAACCTGGTAGTTGAATCTCTTTCTGGGCTTACTACGAGCATGATCCAAGAGTCATCCCACTTTGAAATCAACCTTCAATCACCAACTGCTCCATATCCAATGTTGATCTCGCGCTTTTGAAATAATTCCAACAAAGGCCACCTCCCTCAACTAAGTACTCCTGCACTAGTTGTTTAGAATATCATAGTTAATGGAATACCTCAGCCTTGACAATGGTAGAAATAACTCTTGCCTTCAGTCCTTCATGGTTTTGTAAATCAACAAAACTCACGATTGTGTAAATCAATGAATTCCCTTCAAGCCTCTGCAACCCAATTTCATGTATAAAATGATCCTTGATGCATATATACAATATGTGGCCTTTACATTATAACAAACTCCCATCAACAAGTGATCTAAAAATCACTCGTGAGTGATATCAGTTAAATAATTAATGAATGAAGGTATTACAAATTCATGTGCTGGTGTGTGTCCATTTTTATCTTAGGCAACAGATCGATCAGATTGCAAAATACACAAACACTGGAAAAATGGAAAACAGTAAAAAAAAAGAGTAAGCAAATACAAGAACACAACAAATTAATAAGGAGTTCACCCTATCCTCTAGGGATATTTCTCTAGTCCAACTTTCAGTGGTGGCCTTCTTTTATTGTGTCTTTAAAGTAGAGATTTACAATGAGGAGCTCAACTAGAGTCTCCTGAAATAGATAATGCTTGGTAGGGTGATTCTTGGGTTCCCCAAGCAACTAGAGTGCACAGACTCTTTCCTTACCATGTCTCGACCTCTCTAGTATTTAATGGGAGGAGTCTAATGTGGTACTCAATTCCCGATAGATATCCTCACAGGGATTTCTTGAACCTTTCAAGCCTTCTGTCTGCTTGATGCTGCCTTACACTACAGGTCAGCTCGACTCTCTGTTTCTTCTGCCTCTTGCTTCATTGTCTCTTATGTTCTCTTTTCACTATTTTTCTTCTTTGGTTCTTCCTTGTTCTGTTATTTGTTTGTTCATGGCTTAAAGCCAATTTGTCCTTGACTGTTTGCTTCCTCTTCCGCCCCTTCGGATTGCTTGCTACTGTTCACTTGGAGTTCCTTGCCTCTGCGTCATCACCAACATCTCACTAGGAAGTGGCCACTTGTCCTCTCACAAACTACGCCAGCTATTCCTCAAACAGTTCGGTATTTTAGTTACATTGTGAAATGATTCATTCACCAACTCAGCGATCAAATCAGACTTCAGACTTTTATGTGCTGTAGCTTATTTTCCCTTCCGATCCGGTCTTCCCAATTGCCAATTTACATCCTGCGCGGTCTCCATGGGCCTCGGTCAATGCGCTTTGGTCGAGGTCCTCATTGTTCCTTGCTAGCTACAAACTGCCACTGTCTAGAGATCTTCCTGATATCTCTTTATTCATAAATTTTGAAATCTATCCTGATTTGATACTATCATAGCACTTTGACAATTTTCATGGATCTAATTTGGATCACGGCCTTCCCACTGAAAAAGCTTTTGGACCACCAAAAGTTGGTTTTCAAGCATCGACTAAGTGAGGGTATAATTGTTTCACTTGTCAAATCTCTATCCACTTTGCACTGCTTGGCTTCGAACCCTTGAGCCCAACTCTGAGGTACTCAACATCTCTCCTGCACGTCGTCTTCACCTTTCTATCCAGAAATATGTCTTCCTACAATTCATTAAGATATTCAGGTAGCAGGTCATCAATAGAAAGCAATTGACTCTGCTCTTCGAGATCCTCAATTAGTGATGGTTCAAACAATCTCAAGCAATCTGCATTTACGACTGAGTAGATGTGCATGTAAGCTGGTAGATCAAAGAGAAAAGCATTCTCACCGATCTTTTCAATTATCTTGAAGGGTCCATACCTAATAGGCTTTAGCTTTTTACCTTCACCTTGCATCCTGTCCTTGCTGATATACAGCCAGACTTGGTCACCTACTTGGAAACTATGCTCCATCTGATGCTTGTCATGCCTGGCCTTGTATTTGGCTTGGCTCTTTTCCAGTTGTTCCTGTATTCCCTGGTGGACCTCTTGGATTTGTTCAATGAACCTAGTTGCCCTGTCCACATTACTGTGTCCCTCAACTGTGGTGTCTTTACCAAAGAAAAAATCCAAAGGAGACCTTGGGGTGAAACCAAAATAGGTCTCAAAAGGAGATCTCTGTGTAGAAGAATGTTTTGCTCTATTGTAAGGATGCTGCACATAACATAAATGTTCATCCCAAAGCTTAGAATGCTTGTTGCAATATCCCCTTAGTAACTGGATCACTGTCTTGTTAACTACTTCTATCTGGCCATCAGTTTGTGGATGAAAAGTTGTTCTTTTCTTCAGTTTGGTGTCCATTAGTTCCCACAGACTTGACCAAAACTTCCCCACAAATTGGGTGTCTCGATCAGATACAATGGAAGTGGGTAATCCAAAATGAACCCATACATGTCCAAAAAATAGTTTTACAGTTTGTTTAGCTATAATCTACTTATTACAAGGTATCAAAATACACATGTTGCTGAACCTATCCACAACAACATACAAATAATCATGACCTTTCCTAGATTTAGGCAGTACTCCAACAAAATCCATGGAAACACTTTCCCAAGGGGGAGAAAGAATTGGTAATGGAGTGTACAAGCCTAGTTTTCTATTGCTGGGCTTGATTTTAGCACACATAGCACACCCTCTTACATATCTAGAAACTATCTCGTTCATTTTTGGCCAATAACAAAATCTTTGCAGTTGTGCAACTGTTTTACTTACCCCAAAGTGACTTGATATTAGAGAAGTGTGTTCTTCTCGAATTATCTTTACTCTTTCAGTTTGTGGAATGCATAACTTCCCACAATGGTATAAGAGCTGGTCCTTTACATGATAATCCAATTCTCCTACTCATTTTCCTTGACTTAAAGTTGCATATACATCTTTAAAGTTTATATCTTGAGCATATTGTTCAATGTAGCTCTCATGTAACATAGAATTATGCTTAAGTATAGTAGATGCATTTATAATGGGTCTAGATAACATGTCTGCAACTTTATTATGTATGTCCTTTTTATATCTGATGACTAAATGAAACTGTTTTAGAAAACCCTTCCATCTATAGTTCCTTGATTGCTGCAACTTAGTTTGGGAGTGTAGATATTGAAGTGGTTGAAGATCATCATGTATTACTGTCTCTTTGCCCATTAAATAATGTTTCCACTTTTTCACACTCTATACTAATGCAAACAATTCTTTATCATATGTAGGATAATTAACTACTACATAATTAAATGTCTCAGAATGATAACATATGGGTTTACCGTGTTGTGTCAACACTACTCCCATGGCATAGTCTGGCATCCATTTGGATCTCAAATGGTCTTTGAAGATCAGGCAGTGCTAGAACAGGTGTTGTACTAATCTTTTCTTTCAAGGTGTCGAAGGCTTTCTGCTGTTTGCATCCCCACTGAAACACCTTGTTCAGTCTTGTTAAAGCATGTAAGGGAGCTGCAATTGAGGAAAAGTTAGAAATGGACTTCCTCAAATATTGTGCTGCTCCTAAGAATCTTCTAACTTCTGTAGCATATTTGGGTTTATGCCAGTTTACAATGACTACCACCTTAGAGGGATCTATCTTCAATTCACCACCCCCTACTATATGACCCAAACAATTGAGAGATGTTTTGCCAAATTCACATTTTGAGAGTTTAACATAAAGTTTTTCTCTTTTCAAAACATCTAGTGTCTTCTTAACATTCTTTAAGTGTTCTTCCCACATTTTGCTAAATATCAGAATGTCATCCAGATACACAATAACAAAATCATCAAGAAAAGGTCCGAGTACATCATTCATTAATCTTATGAAAGTAGCAGAAGCATTAGTTAAGCCAAAAGGCATAACCAGCCACTCATACAATCCCTTCTTTGTTTTGAAAGCAGTCTTTTGTGCATCTTGTTCTGCAACTCTGACCTGATGGTATCCACTATGCAAGTCTAGCTTGGAGAAATAAACGACTTCTTTCAATTGATCTAACAGATCACCTATGAGAGGAAGGGGATAACGATTTTTGATTGTTATCTTATTCAGTGCTCGGTAATAAATGCACATTCTCCATGAGCCATCTTTCTTTCTCACCAAAATGATTAGTGACCCACATGGCATTGTGCTAGGTCTGATGAACCCCTTCTCGAGCAACTCTTGCACTTGATTCTTGATTTGTGCGTTCTCTAAAGCGGACAACATGTACATTCCAATGTTAGGCAATGGAGCATCTTGCTGCAAAATAATATCATGCACTTTTTCCTTTTTGGGTAGTAGACCTTTAGGTTCTTGAAACAAGATATCATACTTTGAAACAACATTTTCTAAATCAAATTGCTGTTTAGCATTACAACCCTCAAATACATTGGTTTTTTCAAGTTTCTTTTCCTTTACAACCATCAGTAATAATTGTTTGCATGAATTTATCATTCGTTTCATCTGCCCTGAGTTTATGAGAGTATAATTATTCTTGAGCTTATGAGCTCTTACAAAGTATTTGACTCCATATTTAAAAAGTAGATACTTGTTCTCATCTCTATAAAAAATAGCTTTTCTATCATACAAGTAAGGAATTCCTAAAAAAATTCCACATATATCCAAAGGAATTATGTCTAACTCAACCTCATCTAAAAATGCTGACCGAAAAGAAAAGTTGAGTTTGCATTGTCTAGTCACTTGTAGTTGTGCTTTATCATTCAACCATCCTAATGGGTATGGTTTCTTGTGAGGTGTAGTTACTTATCCCAGCTTCTTTACAATTGCTTCAGAAATTAAATTTACTTGTGAGCCACTATCAAACAAATTATAAATCTTTTGATGTTTGGAAATAACTTGAATATGGAAAAGCTCATGTCTTTTTCTCTCATTTTCTTCATCAATAGTAGATTGTGCAGAATTACTAGTAGATGCTTCAGAATTCTTACCTCTTATACCTGTGGCTACAATAGTTGTTTCATCTCCTGAGTTTGACCCCAAATCTTTTTGAATAGCTGCAAAAATCTTCTTCTTCTTGCCCTTGAACTTCTTAGGTCTCAGCTCTGGATGCAGAATCCAACAGTGCTCATCATCATGCCCGTCCTTTTTATAGTGAGTGCATGAAGCCTTGCATTTCTGTGTAGTGTTAGCCTTCCTTGCTTTCCATTTCTGCTTGCTTTTCTCCTTATTCTTGCTTGCAGTGAGTTGGGATGATCCCCAACTTCTGGACTTCCATTGTTTCCTCTAGCTTCTAGATGATTAGCTTGTACAAATACCTCATCTATACTAGTGGGAATAAACATGAGGATGGTGTGCCTCATGTAGCTGTGTAGACCACCAATTTACTTCAACAGAGTCTTAGGTGAGTCTAATGAGATTCCTAGAATCAAGGCTCTCTTTCTAAATTCTTGAGTGTATCCCTGTACACTTTTCCCTTTCAACTATCGAAGAGTTTTCCAAGTCATCATGGATTGTTGCATGTAGGCCAATGGATAGAACTGCTTTTTGATTGCAGAAACAAATTCACTCCAGACAGAGATAGTCTTACCATGTCTTTTCATGTCAGCTTGGGTCCTACCTTCCCACCATACCAAGGTAGTGCCTCCAAGGTTTAGGCTTGCCAACTAAATCTTGCTCTTGTCTGAATCGATATTCTGCACTCTGCAGTAAACATCAATTTGTCTAATTCAATTTTCCAGCTTTTCTGCATTCAACTCTCCATCATATATAGGTAAATCAAATTTGACATCTAGTTTGATCAAAGATGCTTTATTTTTGTGTTCAAGGCTATTAGGAGGTGTGAGAAAGCTTTCTTCTTTCCCTTTGTGTTTTGAGTGGTCATGGAAGTGAGACTCATCTCTCCTTTGTCTTGTTTGGAGCCTGATGAATCTTCATCCTTGTGTTTTCTAAATTCCCTATACATTTCCTCTACCATGGACTTTATGGCTAGGAAACTATTAATGAATTGGGGGTCCGACCCCATAAAACCTTCCTCTGACATTGTCTTCTAAGGATAGACTCTTGCAATTTTAGGATTAGTTTCGACCAACTCTTCTTCTCCTAATTTTAGCTTTGATCTAGTTAGCATTCAACAGCTAAATCCAACACAAGCTTGTTTAACCTTAACAACCTAAAGCTCTGATACCACTTGATCTAAAATCACTCGTGAGTGATCTCAGTTAAATAATTAATGAATGAAGGTATTACAGACTCATGTGCTGGTGTGTTTCCATGTTATCTTAGGCAACAGATCGATCAGATTGCAAAATACACAAACACTGGAAAAATGGAAAACAATAAGAGAAACATAGTAAGCAAATATAAGAACACAAAAAATTAATAAGGAGTTAACCCTATCCTTTAGGGCTACATCTCTGGTCCAACTTTCAGTGGTGGCCTTCTTTTATTGTGTCTTTAAAGCAGATATTTACAATGAGGAGCTCAACTGGAGTCTCCTGAAACAGATAATGCTTAGTAGGGTGGTTCTTGGGTTCCGCAAGCCACTAGAGTGCACAAACTCTTTCCTTACCAAGTCTTGACCTCCTTTGTCTTTAATGGGAGGAGTCCAATGTGGTAGTCATTCCCAACAGATATCCTCACAAGGATCGCTTGAACCTCTCAAGCCTTTTGTCTGCTCGATGCTGCCTTACACTGCAGGTTAGCTTAGATCTTTGTTTCTTCTGCCTCTTGCTTCACTGTCTCTTCTGTCTTTTTTTCATTGTTTTTCTTCTCTGGTTCTTCCTTGTTTTGTGCTCTATTTGGTCATGGCTTAAAGCATTTTCCCTTGACTATTCACTTCCTTTTCCACCCCTTCGGATTTCCTGCTGTTGTTCGCTTGGAGTTCCCTACCTCTACATCATCGCCAATGTCTCATTGGGAAGTGGGCACTTGTCCTCCCATGAACTGTGCTAGCTCTTCCTCAAACAATTCGGTATTTTGGCTATGTTGTGAAATTATTCATCTGCCAACTTAGTGGTCAAATCGGACTTCAGTCTTTTATGTGTTGTAGCTTATTTTCCCTTCATATATAGTTTCTCCATTGGGCACAATCTCCACCGTCAAATCTATAGCCCCCAGATCCTACAGTGTTCTCTCTTATCGAGCGGTTGAATTTCTCGACCATTAGCTCGTGATGAGAGGTGGTTTTCTCTCTCATCTGCCGAACATGCATCGTGCAATGTATGGAATCGCTTGTTCTCTACCCAAATCTGCTTACCGCCCAATATGCCTTCGATATTCTGTCGGTTTTGGAGCACGTGACCCACCTTTCGCTTTAGCGCTTTTTCCTTACAGTTTCCCAACTTCCCATGTGACCGAGTGCTCGGGGCCTTTCCTTCTCGAGGGTTAATCGCGCATTAGAAATGGCCTCCGTTTTCCGATCTAGTCCTCCCAATTGCTAGTTTGCGTCTTGCACGGTCTCCATGGCCCTCGGTCAACACGCTTTGGCCGAGGTCCTTGTCATTCCTTGCTGGCTACAACTATCGTGCTGTCCAGAGGTCTTCCTAATAACTCTTTGTTCATAAATTTTGAAATCTGTCCTGATTTGATACAATCATAGCACTTTGCCAATTTTCATGGATCCAATTCAGATCAACAAGTATGATGGCTTAACCCTACAAATCAATGGATTGGTCCACTATTTGACCTAGCATTGTTAGATATGGCCTCATGACCTAGCAATATTGGTAGATAGGTGTATAACCCCACAACTTAGTCTTCTTTTTTATGGTTTCTACCTGCACGCTGCATGAACAACCCCAAGGTTTTAGGCACTTCAGCAAGGAATGTTCTTCGACCTCCAACCTCCATGTGAGAATATCATAGCATTGACTATTATGCAACTATCCTCCAACCTCACGATCCATTTCTTTTTCTTTTAGAGTAAAACATATGTGATTAGAGCAGCGTTATTGAGTCAACACTCCTAGAGGGACATGATGAGTCAATACCCGATATGCAGATAACATTGGCTTGCCTAGGCAATCCAAATAGATCCGGCTAACCTCACGATGTGTGGCCTCTACAGTTTGATGGTCTCCTCAGCCCCCAAAAGTTGCATAGGCGAATAAAACCTTAACTCACCTCCTTTATAATCATAATAGTGGCCTTTGATCCTTCATGATAAGGGTTTTCACTTATTAAACTTGACTTCCCCTCGATTCAGATCTAGGTGGTAGTTACAGAAAACCACTGAAATTGTGTGAGTTATTGGCTAGGGTGATTGTGGAGAATCACCAAAGACTAGTTTCTCTTGACCCTCGATCTCTAATAAAAACACCTTCAGGTTGGCAGGATGCATAACTCTGATACCATCGTAATATCCCAAACATTAGAAATTTTAACAAATCTAGTGCACTTTAGTGTTCTAATTATGGTAAACCACAACATCAATACTTTCAACAATTTTTCCTAGTCTTTTATTATAACACTTGTATCCTTTACTTCGGGAAGAGTAACCAAGGAGAATGCCTTCATCTGCTCTAGGTTCAAACTTGCCAAGTCTTTCATCAGTCCTTTTGATGTAACATTTGCTCCCAAAAACTTTGAAGTATTTTACAGTTGGAGTCTTACCATAACAAAGTTCATGAGGAGTTTGAGTGTTGTTTACCGAACATTCGTTTTGTTGAGAATAGTGATGACAACAAATGCAACTTCACCCCAGAAGGTTGCAGGATTTCCAGACTCATCTAGCATAGCACGAGCCATTTGTTGAATAGTTCTTTTCATCCTTTCTACCACTCCATTTTACTGAGGAGTCCTTGTGGTAGACAATTCCTTTCTTATTCCATGTTCTTCACAGAAGTCGAAGAATTCATCCGAGGTAAATTCTCCTCCTCAATCAGACCTGAGGCATTTGATTTTTCGATCTGATTCATTTTCAACCAAAGCTTTGAATACTTTGAACTTTTCAAATTCTTCATCTTTATGCTTTAGAAATCCTAACCAACACATTCTGGAAAAGTCGTCAATGAAAAATATAAAGTATTCTTCTCCACGAGGTGACTTTTTCCTTGATGGACCACATAAATCAGTATAGAAAAGTTCAAGCAGCTTACTAGCTGATCCTTCCTTCTCAGGGAAATGTGTTCTGGTTTGCTTACCAAATTGACATGATTTGCATATTGTATTTTCTCAAATTCTGATGTCAGGAAGATTGTGAATAGCCTAGAATTTGCATGCTTTCCTTATCTGAGGGAAGCTTAGATGCCTCAATCTTCTGTGCCATAGCTAGTGTTCATCATCTTTTCTTAGATAGCGTTGATGTTGTCCTCCCTTGAATATGAATAAATTATTTGGATTTCTTATGCCTTTGATCACTATTTCTCTTGTATCAAGCTCATGAACAACACATCCATTTGATCGAAATACTTATTCATTTCCTTGATCACACATTTGACTAACACTCAACAGATTACGCTTTAAACCATCAACATACATAACATTCCTAGCTTTGACCTTTTCTTTTAAGAGAACAAAGCCTTTACCTTTTGTTACTGTAGGGGTGTCATTTCCAAATGAGACCTTCCTTTCCTTTTCTAAGGCACTATATGGCTGAAGTTTTTCTTTATCACCTGTCATGTATTTCAAGCATCCACTATCGATGTAGCATTGATTTTGTTGTCCTTATGCATATAAGGCTATACCACATCTTTCGGTTTGTGGTTCTTTCTTTTTCCATGTTTTGGGATGCAATGAAGCTTTCTCCTTCTAAGATGTTTGCTGAAATTTACTTCTGCATTCAGAGTCTTCATGACCAAGGTTGTTATAGATCGAGCATTCTATTTCATGTTCAAGAGTAGAAAAATTATTGTAGGTCCTTTTCATGATCCCAGTCACATTCCTTTGATTTTGTACTTCTCTAGCCATGATGGTATTATAAGAAACACATTGAGCAGCTTTGTGTCCAAAGTTATGACATGAAAAACATTGTCCATTAAAGAAATTCCCGCGATTACCGAATCTACTAACCTGATGATTGTAGTTTCCATTGACATTCGTTCTTGAAGAAAATTGAGAATGATTTACCTGTGGTTGGTTATAACTTTTGTTCATCCTTGAAGTAGATTGAACTCGATTTACCTGGTGATCTGCTTTAAGCCTCTGCTGATGATTTTCAACCTATTCATTTCTCCTTGCTGAATCAAGATAGCTTTTGGAAGTTGATGGCTTCTGTGCTTGAGATGGTTCTTCAGTATATCCAAGACCTATCTTTATCAAAGGATAATGTTGCACTTTGATAATTTCATCTAAAGTTTCTGATTCTTTAGCAAACTTAAGATTGAGAGCTTTTGTTTTCTAAATTTCTTTTTTAGACCCACAATTTCACATTCTAACTTTTCATTGTGTTTTTCCCTTTCAGCAAGTTGGAATGTAAGAGTATCTCTAATCATACTCTTTTCTTCTAAACAAATTTTAAGTTTAGAAATTTCTTCATAGATACCATCTTCATCTAAAGCATCCAAGAAATCATCATATTCAAAAGCCATCAGAAGTCTATAATCATTACTATTTTCATCTTCAT
This sequence comes from Pinus taeda, assembly GCA_000404065.3. NCBI lineage: Eukaryota > Viridiplantae > Streptophyta > Pinopsida > Pinales > Pinaceae > Pinus > Pinus taeda. The sequence goes on from APFE030058266.1 coordinate 238,585, forward strand.
CACTATTTGATAAACCATCACTATCTTCATGCGTATAGTAGCTCTTCTTATTTACACTTTTTTTTCTATTCCATTTTGCTGATTCCTTACCTTTATCAAGCTTATCCACGTGAGAACATTTGGAAGCATAATGACCTACTCTTCCACACTCAAAACATTTAAAAGGTAGTTTACCTTTGAAGCTTCCAGAACCCCTTTGAAGGTTCTTGACAAAGTTTGATTCTTCCTCTCCTTTTGACGTATGTCCCGACTCATTGAGTTCTCCTTTACCTAAAGCTTTGAATATGGCTTCTCTCATATCTAATGGACCCTCTTTTCTCATTTTGAAAGCAGTATGGATTTCGTGTAGCTGTGACATAGTAATACTCTGAAGATGATGCTTTTCTTCTATGGCATAAACTTTTGATTCAAACTTAGAAGACAAGGATCTTAGAACCTCTTCAACTAAAGTAACTTCTTTTATCTCTTCACCCAAGTTTTTCATGCAATTAACAATCTCATCTATATGTAAGAAATAATTAGCTACACTTTCATCATTGTGCATTCTGAGAGTTTCATATTGAATTCTGAGAGATTGTAGTTTTGCACGTTTTACCTGATCGTCTCCTTCATGGCTTAGAATGATCTTGTCCCATATTTCTTTAGCAGTTTTGAGCTGCATAACCTTGAAAAATTCTGATTGTGACATAATCCCCAATAGAGTATTGACAACCTTTGCATTTGTTTCATACTGCTTTTTACCTACCGTATCTATAGGAGTTGGTGATGGAAATGTTTATCCTCCTTCCACGATATCCCAAACTTCTATTCCAAGAGATTGAAGATAAGTTGTGGTTCTTACCTTCCAATAGACGAAGTTGCTTCAATCAAAGATTGGTGGCCTGATGGATGCCTCTCTTTCATAGTTGCTCATGATGATCTTCTTCAAGTTATCAAGCTTTTCTGAGACCTGCTTTGATACCAATTATGGAAAAATACGAGAGGGGGCGGGGGGGGGGGGGCCGGGGAGGTGATCGATTAGTAGCTTAACAATATTTCATTTCCATAAACAGATTTGTGTATGCTACTTCTGTTAGTGCAACTTGCGTATATATGCAATTGTGTTTAGAGCGACCAACGTGTACCTTGTAAAATTATTTTTTAGTCACTTGATCTTTAATTTGTGTATCAGAACCATATAAGCAGTAAAAGGTATATTAAAAATAGAGCAGACAATCACACACAAGAACACAAGATATAAGGTGGAAACCCAATGTGGGTGAAAACCACTTGCTACAATTTGTCTCTATCTTCTTTTAAAAAGAAACTTCTTTTTACAATATTTCTGTACTGGCGCAGTCTTATACCAACACGCAGGCTTCTACCTACTTAAGGCTACAACCTTCTCTCATTCTCCAACTTCTCCTGGAAGGGAGCTACAACCCCCTTAGCTCTTGTACTAGCTGATGTACTAGTACGTAGGTGCTGACCTATAGAAGGCTTCAACCTTCTCTTTTCTTCTAGGGACCACAGTTCATAAATTTTCATATTGGATCCATCATTAAAATCAATCAAACATCAAATATATCTGCATCAATCAATCTCCTTTGCACCAACCAAAACTAAATCAAACAATTACTTTTCTGAAAGTTGTAACTAGAACACAGTAACAGTAACCAGAACCCAATGCAGAACCTAGAACACTACAACAACAAGCAAAAGTAGCTAAAGCATATTTTATGAGACGTACACTACTTCAATGTGTCAAAACTGCATTCATACACTATTATCTGAAGGCAGACCTATGTATACACTGTTTTGAAATGCCGAACCAATGTGATATGCGCCTTTGCTATACTGAACCTGCGTACAGATCTTTAAAAGATGATTTAACCTTTACAACTATTTAGACATCAATTATACCCAAATCATCAGATTTGCAGATTACGACATGCACCAATAAAAGATCAAAACCACACAAAGATACTTCTCTTCAAGCCTAAAGATCTTGACCCATCAATAGAACTTTATCCTTATTCAAGTGCTCAAGTTTCTCCTTGATTCAAATCCATCATAACCCAATGACCAGTAGTTTAGATCTTGCTTTTCATTAGATATTCAATACTTGAGTGCCTTTTCTTAATGATCTCCTTCTCCTTTTATAGTCTTATGCCCTACTCAATACTATGGTCCAAAGCCACTTAGAAGTAATACCTAGGACCAAATACCTGGGGTCAACACTTCGGTCAGGATACCTTGGATCAATACCACGGGTCAAAATACTAGGGACCAAATACGATAGACCAAACCAAGTTTTCCAACATGTATGTGCTTTTCCTTTCGCAAAAGTGCGTGTATATGCATACACACTTTTTGGTCTATTAGCCCATGTGTATAAGCGACTTGGTCAAGGGGAACCTGCATATACTTCTTTTTCTTTCATTCTGTGAGCCTGAACTGTGATCTGCCATCTGAGTGAGTTTCCATCAAGGACAACACCTGTGTCATAGTGCCAAACCTATGTCATAATGCCAACACTAGGACCTGCATGTTCCACATCTCGAAGCGCTCCAACATCGGAAATCCACCAACGCTTCCCCTAATCCCCAACTCCCTCACTTTATCTAATAATTGATCCAGATCTTGGGAGGAGGCCCCCAAGATCTAAAAGATTGAAATGGATCTTGGGAGGAGAGACCCCCAAGATTTGAAAACTTGAAATGGATCTTGGGGGAAAGGCCCCCAAGATATGGAAACTTGAATTGCCAGAAGAAAAATAGGAGAATGCCCAATAAACAAAACCACAAAGAAACTTTTATTTAAAATAGTAATGGAAAAAAACCAGCTAGGGCAATGGTAACTTATCTCTGAGAAGAGATGTGGTGGCTACATGCCTCTGCACTGTAAAGGCTACATTGTGGCAGAAAATCTGTCCTTTCACAAAATGTGACTTGTTACTTATAGTATTTTTCAGTTACAATACCACGGGTCAATTCCATGGGTGAATGAATACCATGGGTGGATTTTACAATACCATGGGCAGATGCCATTTACAATACCATGGGTAAATTCCATGGGTCGATGAATAATATGGGTGGATGAGTACCATGGGTTGATGCCATTTTCCATTCGGATCATTCTTTCCTCCTTAAGAAGCAATGGTCCCCATTGCGTAAAGTTCCCTCCTGCGAAGCCTTTGTTGAATATGAAGAGCCAATGAAGATAAGGTTTTATGTGGTTAACCCAAAACCATGATAAATGAAGATCCGAGGATAGAGATACCCTGTAATGCTTGTGACCAACTGTGATTCTAACAGTGTGCAGCCCAGCAAATGGACTTCAATAAAGTGTGGGTTTGTGGATGACCCGTAACCATGACGAACGAAGATCCGAGGATAGAGATACCCTGTAATGCTTGTGACCAATTGTGATACTAACAGTGTGCAGCCTAGCAAATGGACTTCGATGAAGTGTGGGTTTGTGGATGACCCATAACAGTGATGTTGGTTGTCGATGAAGTAACAGGTGCCTACATAGCTTGGGGTGGGAGGGCACGTCTCCAAATAACCCAAACCGAATTCTACTATGTTGAAACTGATGAATGTGAAGCAGGTGCCTACTAAAGTGGGGTGGGAGGGCACGTCTCTAATGGGAACCCACTCCGAATGCTACTCCAGAATTAAAATGGGCATAACTCGGCCAATATAACTCAAAATATTTATTATAACCTGTTTTTGGAAGAAGAAGGATCATTTTTCATCTTCCCATGAGTTGGAAATCCTTATCTGGACACTCTGAGATCTCAGATTCACGCTGCAACAGTTCTGACGTCACAAAAATTCTGATAAAATAGTTGATTTTAAATCAGCGATATCTCCCACATCTGAACTCCAATTCGACCCCCTTTTTTTTTTGAAATTGGGTGATTTTTCAAGAGGAATCCAGATTTGGTATTTGTTTTTGTATATTTTGTACCAAATGTTTCATATCTGATCTGCAAAGTTGCCGCCCAAAAAACAATTCCTGCAAAAAATGAAAAAAGAAAAATTCTTCTTGCTTGGCCCAAGCAAATGCTTTGTGGAGGATGTAGCACATGCCTGAATTTTGTTGAATATTGCTGCAAAATTTGAAACTGAAATATGCATGAAACCCTCATTCCCATGGAAGCATAACCTACTCTGATACCACTGATCCAGATCTTGGGAGGAGGCCCCCAAGATCTAAAAGATTGAAATGGATCTTGGGAGGAGAGACCCCCAAGATCTGAAAACTTGAAATGGATCTTGCGGGAAAGGCCCCCAAGATCTGAAAACTTGAATTGCCAGAAGAAAAATAGGAGAATACCCAATAAACAAAACCACAAAGAAACTTTTATTTAAAATAGTAATGGAAATAAACTAGCTAGGGCCATGGTAGCTTATCTCTGAGAAGAGATGTGGTGGCTACATGCCTCTGCACTGTTAAGGCTACATTGTGGCGGACAATTTGTCCTTTTACAAAATGTGACTTGTTACTTATAGTATTTTTCAGTTACAATACCACGGTCAATTCCATGTATATACCATGGGTTGGTTTTTACAATACCTTACGGTATATACAATACCATGGGGATTTTATTGGTAGAATAATTTTTGAGTACTATGGGTTGATTCCATTTTTCACTCAGATCATATCACTTGATGATATATATTAAATCTATAGATATATTAATAAATATTTAGATATATTTTTAAAATTATATATCTAATATAATTTTAAAAGCTTTTAACAAATAGATCTATTAACTTTACTAAAAATATAATCTCACAAATTGTATGCCCAATTTCCAAAAAGCTGCAATAAGTAAACTAAGGGTATAGAGAATTTGATATGACCACATATTTGTGCACTACCAGAGGATTCACAAAATTGATGTATTCATCTATACTCATTTCACGCATGTCAACATCAGCACCAGTCGTGAAAGCAACGTGAAACAAAAGCAAACTCTTGAAAAAGGAAAACGAAGCCATCGAAAGGAAACAAGAACAGCACGAAAGGATGAACATAAGAGAAAGCACTTTCAGATATTAAATGACAGAAAAATTACATTAGAAATCCATATAATGCTATAGAATATATAATGAGTCTGGTTAGTACAGTGTGCATGTTTTACTTTAATTAAAAATCATTGGAGTTATGATCTACGAAAAACTATTGGCGTGTTTCATCTAGAAGAGTTCCATATCTGAAATAGAATTTAGATATTCCAAAATTAACAATAAGTGCATCTAGATGATTTATATCATAGTTATCAAGTTTGAATTCACACACACACACACACACACTTAGGATAAATTCATATCTCATCATGTTTCATTATCTCAAATTACCAAGATGTTCCATGTCAAGGTGTATTGTAGTTTTACTAAAACAAATACTTAAATCCACCAAACAAGATTGGTCCTTGCTCCACCATCTCATGATAATAAATATCTAAATTTGCATTGGTTGTAACCTACCGTTTATCCCCTTTTTACTATAAAATAATTACTATGTATTAAGGCATGACCGCATTATAACGCTTTGCTCTTCTTTATAATAGAAAGGTGACATCCTCATTTCTTGTACATACATTAGCTAGTTAATCATGTGGAGACGTGGTAAGCAAAATTTTGTTAGGATATTCCGACACATAGGAAATAGTTAAGTTCAACTTGGTCAAGTATAGAGTTAGGTAAAGTGTGTTTCTTTACCGTTGTACATTTTGTAACTTACAATCCGACGGTCACGATATGTAG
>APFE030058271.1:9642-71557 GCA_000404065.3 Pinus taeda
AGTCGAACAGACATGCCAGAGAAAGGATGGCGACCTCAACAATGCTAACAACCAGTTCTGGAGGGATCTGGAAGGCTGGTTGTTAGAACAAATTCGCTCAAACAGGATCAGCGCGGAAAAATCATGAACTGCCGCGCTGACATCGCAAACCCATGTATAAGAGGTCTGGTCAGCGCGAAAATGACAAACGGATGGAGCACTGTCCGTGGAAATGGGACCAGCGCGGAGAAGACGTGTGCTTCCGCGCTGGCAGCGCAACAACAACACTAGACCCCGCCTGTCAGCGCGGTTATTTTATTAACAGACACGATGATCCATTTAACTTAGGGAAAGAGGGTTTTTTAGCCATTCTGAGGAGCATGAGTATAGGTGAGTGTGGTTTATAGCACAGTAGGGAGACTGACATGATGGCAGTGACATTTTACTGTGTAACAGATACCTTGAGTTTTCTTCCTTTGACTCGTTAAAATTTGATGAAGGTATTGAGTTTGTCCTCGCGTGACTCATTAAAAATTCACAACGAAAAACGAGTTTAGTCCATATCCTCGTACTCGTAACAAAATTAGGTCAACATCCATTGAACATAGGTTTCTCTTTATCTAGATTCAATAGCTTAACTCACAGAAAAGTAACCGATCTGGGTATACTATTAACCTTTTGTCGCCCTAGTTAACAACTATGACAAAGGGAACACCATGGAGTTGTTCTTTACAATCTTTTCAAACCCTCTAAATATGGAAAGACCACCGAGTTGTCTAGTCTCGACTCATTAAACTATACAAACAAGATATAGAGTCGCTCTTTTTACTATCCTTTTCAGACTCTCAAAACATGAAAAGATTGACGAGTTTGTTTGTATGGACTCATTAAACTAATTAGATAGGGCATAGATTTGCTCTTTTCACAGTCCTTTTCAAACTCTTAAAATAGGAAAAGATCGACGAGTTTACCCATATGGACTCACTAAACTAATTAGACGGGGAAAGTAGAAAATACAATTGCATTCAGTAGTACAAAGCGTGGTTTGGCAACAGTGGTTCCCTTGAACATGGCACTCCCTCAAATAAACCATCCTTGTGATGGCCTCTCAATATGAATCCTACCATCGTTTGAGTTTAGCCTAAATACCTCGATGTTCTTGCATCTCTGTATCCTAACACTCTTTGGTGTTCATGAGTCCAGTGCTGCATGGTTAAAACCATTGTTGTGACTTCTATTGTTCAAGGGCTAACCTTTTGTTTCCTCTATCAACCCATCAAGCACATCCTTTCATCATGCCCTCTGTCATTTAGACCCAGTGCTCAAAGATTCCTCAAAAAAACAAATCATTCTTGTCCCGTTTTGTGTCGATTGCTTTAGGACACATTATTGCTTACCTCTTGACAGGTATCTTCCTATTGAATTCAACACTCTATCTAGGAAGAAAACCCAAAAACAAATTAAGTGCTTTGGTACTTGCAGATATTAGTGGCAGGTCGCCTTGTGTTTGATCAAGGGTTCTCATTATTGGCTCCTGGTTAAGCGATTCTATGGGTGTTCGACAACAAAAACATCTTTCACGCTTGGTAGATTGTACTGTGCATCTTGGAAACCATCACCATTATTGGTGGCCTTCCTCGTGTTTGTTAACGGCCTCCATTATTGACTATTAATTAGATGATTTCATGCATGTTAGACATCAATGCATATATTCACATGTATCGATCTATGCTTTTCGGTGAAGCGAAAATCAAGACCTTGGGTAGAGGCTTGCATCAATCAGTGTTGCTTCCTCTCCCAAGTTGCGTATATTGTTTTATGGAGACAGCTCATCAGAATAATCCTATTATAACACCAGATCTACATTGTGCTTATCGGCAGCCAATATCGTCATATCTCTTTTATGAGAAAATCACTCTGACATAGCTACTGAGCATGGGAATTCCCAACTCAGGGCATGATTTTAGTAGTTTTATATGTGTGTGTGTGTGTGTTGTATCAGGTTTCTTGTACCACCTGAAGCTCTAATCCTCTCTCTCTTTTTGTTGAAGAAGGAAAATTATAGTTAGTTAAAGTATTTGGGCCATCCTCGCAGCCTCTGATCTCACACTTTAGGGGGCATATGTTATACAACAAAATGACCCCCTCATTATCTCAAAGGGGAAATACATGATAGCTGAAGCAAAGACCAAGATCACATGTCTTCTTTCCACACTAACGCTAGCTATGCACTGACAACCTACTTTATAAAGCTTCTCTGTAATCCTAAGGGAGCGTTAGTGACCCTACTAACTCTAGTTATTAGTTAGGGAACAATGTTAGTGGATCCTAATGAAGTTATAAAGGTCAAAGGAGTGAATTGATTCATATATATCTAGATATTTGCTCCTAAATCTACTCAAGAAAAGCAAGGAAACATCTCAAGTTCGACCTATTTCGGGGATTTCTAATCCTAATGAAGGAGGAAAATGGGAAAGAGCTAAAAAGCATGGTAACTTCATTTATTTTACCTTAAGGAACTCATGAAGGAACTTGGCAACCCTAACTCGATTACTACATAAGCAAAGCTAGGGATATGGTGATAGAGGTTAGATCATTTGAAAAGATAACTTACTTGATTGTTGAGCATACTCTCAAATCTAAGCATAAGAAGTTGGTAAGAAGGGAGAGAGAGAGATAGAAGCTGGAGGGGTAAGGGAAGGTTGATGCAACAGATGGTTGTAATCACTCTTCCGACATTAACATAGAACTACAGTTGTACTGTCTACTCTATGGTGTTGGTACTATCATTCATTTATTTGTTTGTCTAATACATTTTAGCATGAGTAGCTTAGTTATGTGTAACTAGATGTCTTTTATGTATTCATGTAAAGGTTGTATGCGATGATTATGATTGTCTCTTCTATGTGCAGGACTTGATCTGGAGCCAGCTCGAAGGACTTCCACCTAGCTGCATTGTGCTCTCCAACAAATCTACACAGAGGCTTGAGGTAATCCATATGTTTTTCTTTGATAGTTAGTTAATTCTTATGGACATGCATGTAACTTTGTGATGGCTACATATAATATTACAGTCTGCCAAGGGTCTCAGGAAGACCCTTGATGGTGTCCCCATTCTCCATACACCATGCATTTTATCCTATAGCAGTAAATGTTCCATCGTCTCCTCCTATAAGCCACATAGATGGCATTTGGATGGGCCAAAAAAGCCCCTTTTTAGAAGATTCTCCCATGTGAGAATTTTCTTTTGGTGAACTAACCACGTAAACAACTTGATTTTCATCCATTGTGAGTTCTTCCAAAGGTCATTCCAAACCTGATTAGGGTTTGGATAATCGAAACCTAGGGCCATGTGTTTATCTTCTTTAAGGTTGAAGGTTCATTCGGTGTTTCGACCCCATCTCAGTTGGTTAGACGAGGATGACACCAAAATCTTCCTCTACTCCAAGTCAAGAGCAAGAGACTTTGCCTGGACCTTCAAAGGACTCTCTTCACTATAACCAAGATCCTTCCACATTCTCCATTTACCATTGTTCCTTACTTGATCCCAGAAGTCACTTACCATAAGTAAACCTTTGTTATCAGTTTCATTTTTGAGAGTAGTTAGTCCTTCCCTAAACAAATTTGGTTCTTGCTTCCAGTTATCCTCCCAAAACCGTGCAAGATTCCCATCTCGTATCTCCCAGAAACTATGCTTTTGGACAATGGCTCTTCTCCCTAGCAAGGTTCCAAATGTGGGAGCCCTTGATGAGCCCTGACATTTGGATATGATCCCTCTCCTACCAATTATTTGCATATTTCTGCTTCCAAAGCTTGGCCCAAGGGATGGCCAATTCCTTGAACCACATCCACCAAAGTTTGGCTCCTAAGACTCTGTTGAGGATTTCAGGGTCATGTAGCCCCAAATCACCATGGGCCTTAGGTTTACAGATATTGTTCAAAGCTACCAAAGCCCACTTCTTTTTCTCTTCCCCTTTGCCACAAAGAAAATCTTGTTGAATACTCCTTATTTGTTGCATAAATCCTTTTAGGAGAAGGAAGAACTTAAAACATGAAAATGGGTATAGCCTACAGGACAACCTTAGTAAGCACAAGACACCTCACAATATTCAAAGACCTGCAGGTCCATTTCCTGACTTTATCCTGAATTTTATTAGTTACTGGCTCCCACACTCCCTTGCTCAAAGGTTTGTTAGTAAGAGGCATTCCAAGGTACTTAGAAGGTAACTGATCCCTTTGAAACCCAAGAATTCTGGTGAGGTTCCTCTAAATAGAAATGTCAGTGTTAAAAAAGAACATATTTGATTTTTCAAGGCTTACCTCTGTACCAATGAAAAATGCAAATTCGTTTAGGATTTCTTTGAAGGATGTGGCTTCCTTGACCATAGGAATGCCCTGCAGCATTGTGTCATCAACAAATTTTTGATGAGTAGAAGCAGCACCATCTGGAGTAAGTTTCAGAACCTGGATTTTTCCTTCATAATTTTCCATATTGATTTCTCTACCTAGCCCTTCCATCATGAGAACAAAGAGGAAGGGGGAGAGAGGATCCCCTTGTCTGAGACCTCTAGAAGGCATAAAGGTTCTAGAGGGAGAGCCTTTAAGCAGAATGGAGAAGCTGGCTGTGGATACAAGCGCCATAACCCATCTTATCCAGTTGTGGTCGAAGCCATAAGATCTTAGCACTGCCCTGATGTAAGACTAACTTAGCTTATCATATGCTTTCTCTAGGTCAAGTTGCATGATTGTAGCTTCTTGCTCTGAAGAGAGTGTACCACCTTGTGAGATTGTATGATGTTGTTGAGAATCTGTCTTCCTTCCATAAATCTTGTTTTCTCCTCTGAGATGAGAGCAGGAAGAAGAGGCTTGAGTCTATTAGTGATCATGTTGGAAAAAATTTTGTACACCACATTACATAAGGCTATGGGTCTGAATTTATTGGTTTCATAGCTTTTTCCTCCTTTGGAATCAAAGATATGAAAGAGGCATTAAGAGCTTTCAAAATAGTTTGGATCTTCTAGAGTCTTCCACAACATCAAGGATATCTTGTTTGATTGTTTTCTAGCAAGTTTTGAAGAAGTCCACATTGAATCCATCAGAGCCAGGAGCTTTCCCATTTTGCATCTCATTGATAACTTCACTAACCTCCTCTTCAGACACTGACCTGTTAAGATTGTGGTTGTCTCCCCTGGTTACAAGCTTAGGAATGAACTTGGTGAATTTGTTAATGAACCGAGACTTGTCAACAAGAGGCTCCTCTGCTATGCTAAGGAAGTGTTGAACTAGGACAAATTCCATTTCTTTGTGAGAGACAAGCTCTTTCCCTTAAGAATCTTTAATTTTTAAAATTCTGTTATGAGATCTGTGATCCAAGGTTGATCTATGAAAAAAATTCATGTTTCTTTCTCCTTCTCTAATCCACTTCACCCTCGATTTCCTTCTCTAGAAAATCTCCTCTTGCATGCACCAATCGTCCCATTCATTCTGAAGAGAGTTGGCCTAAATTTTATGTTCCTCAGTAAAACCTTTGGAGACGATGATCTGATTAATCTCCTAGAGTTTCTGCTCAACTTATCTTTTTTCTTTAAAAATATTACCAAACTCTTTTTTGTTCCAATCTTTAAGCCTAGATTTGATGTGTTTAAGTCTCTGCTGCAACATGAACATTTTAGTGCCTTGAATGGGCATATCTTCCGCCCACCATTTGTCAATATTGTTGGTGAAGTCAGGGCGAGAGAGCCAGACATTTTCAAACCTAAAGGTATGTTTCTCGGTGTGCCCATGAAGGTAGCTTCAAGCTGGATAGGCTAGTGGTCCAAGCCTCTGAAGGGAAGGATTGATGTTGACATATCAAGGCCTTTGGGAAAGTGGTCCTTTGAGATTATGAATCTATCTAGTTTAGAGGCGACTTGAAAAGCCCCTCCCCTCTTATTATTCCAAGTAAAAGTGCCATTCACTGTTTCAATGTCCACTAGCCCCATGTTAATTCATGAAGTTCTGGAAGGTAATGGAATCTCTACCTAGTTTTTTGGTACCGCCTTTTTTCTCTATAAGAGATTTGATTATATTGAAATCCCCAACTAGAATCCAGGGCATATTAGGATATCTCTCTCTCAACTTCTCAAGGGAGGTGAGAATTTTAAGTTTTTCTTATATATTTTGAGGACCGTAGACGTTAGTGATCATGTAGATCTGCTCATCACCTAAAGGTTGAATCACTAGTGATAGATAGTTCCTAGAAGCTTTAGCATCCATGATTCCAAGTTTTTGAGGATACCATAGAGTAAGAATCTCATCTACCAAGTTATCTACTTTAACCTCTAGATACTCATACTTGATTAACCATTTGTTGTGTATCTCTCTCATCTTGTCCATCAAACATTTTATTTCCTAAATAGAAACCATATCTTATTTTTCTTCTTTTATTCTACTGCTAAGAGTTATTTGTTTCCTTTTACTTCCTAGACCCCTAATGTTCTAGGTTGTAAGATTCATTAAGAAAGATTTGTAAAGGCGTAACTGGTAAGATCGCTCATCTTACTTGAGTTAATCATAAGTTTCCCACATTCGGTCAACAACTCATTCTGTGTTTTTCTTCCTCTTTTCCTACCCGGGTTCTTGGAAGAATGCATCAGTGTATCCTCCATCATTTTCACTCCCATATTCTCCTAGCTAACATGGTTTCTTTTGACTCCAGAAAACTTCGTTTGTGATCTCCATAGGAAGAGTTGTTGAACCCTGTCAAACTCCTCTTTTGGAAAAGAGTCTACCCCTTTGGTGATTCCCTTCTCCAGAAATTTTTCTAGATCTAAATTCTCCCTCTCTAGAATCTCCTGCAGTTCATGGTATTCCATTCCAACCTCAATGGGGGTCATCTTTTGGTCCTTAGTGAGCTCCATAATGCTCGGCATATCATCCTTTTGTTTGTTGTTTTATGGTATATCCTCCATATTAGTATCCCTTTCCTTCTTAGTGGGAATATTCTCTAATTCCTGGTTTGCCCCATTGTTTTTTCCTTCTTCATCTAAGATCTTGAAACTATTGTGACTCGGTTGTTCATCTTCATTAATTTTATTTTGGTACCACTTGCCTCCTTTCCCTTTAACCCCAACCCTAGTAAAACCTTCGGGATCCTTGCCTGAGTGGCTTTCGTATTGCTCTCCAGGTTGTTCAATGGGAAATCCCTGTATAGGTGCCCGTGCTCATGGCACTTACAACACCTACATGGGATGTGTTCATAGTCCACCGCCTACACCCTTTCCTCGTCATACACTTCTAAAATGATTGCATCAGGAAGTGCCCCAGATAAGTCCATTTCCACACATATCTGAGTGAAGGAAGTGTATTTGCCTCTTAGAGTAGCATCTGAGATCTTTATAGAATGCCCTAGATTGTTCCCGATCGCCTCTAGAGATTCCAACAACTAATAACCTAAAGGAAGGGAATAAAGTCTTATCCATACCAGCACCGAGGTGAAATTTTCTCATTCTGGGACAAAGTTCATTACCCATGGTCTCATATAAAGGTTTGCAGAAGCATAAAAATATGGTCCTCCCTCGAACGCTCTGTCTTTATCCTCTAGGCTTGTGAACACCACTGTGAAGAATCCCTTGGACCCAAGGTGAAGGTCAATTTCCCCCTTTCGTTTCCAGTGGTTCTTTATCCATGCTTGCAAAGACTTCTCCGTTGGCTAAATCCCCATAAATTTACAGATAATAGCATACACCGACATGTGGTCTCTGTGTACTTGTAGCACTGGGTCACTTAAAATGACTCAAGGAATAATGGTCAACTTGGGTTTACAAACCCCTGATGTACTCGTAAGAGCAAATTTTGGACTGCTAACCTCTGTATTCTCTTCCTGTCCTTGAGGTCTAATATTTTTCAATTTTTCTGTATTCTTAGCCTTTGTTACCTCCTCCATTGGTTTCTTGAAGTGATGTGATCCAATTCCCTTGCTTCCGTCCATAGCCACTTGATTGTAGGAGGGAGCTGATCTCCCTTCTTCACACCTTGCCATGGTGACCAGTGACAAAACCCTAAAACAAAACCCTCATGGATGGTTTTCCCCCCACTGAACCAAACTAGCTTCGCCCTATAGATTAAGTCATTTTACATGCTTAATAGCTAGATCTAATATGTACCTAGTATGGTACTACCCACAAAGAAATATTTGGAACAACACTAGATCTCACACATCATGAACATTATTAAGCTAAGAAACCACAAGCTATGAGTCTATCGGAATCACTAAATATTTAATGCCATATGAAATGGCTTCACAAAGAAACTTAATGATGCAGGAGCATTCAGCTCAACATTATCATTGTATTTTATAGACATAGGGGGTCTTGTGTTTTAGGGAGGTTGATTTCCTAAGTGTGAATTGATGCAATTATTTATGCTTTTGAGTGATTTTAATGAGAATAGGATTTAATTGAATATTGTGAGACATATTTGTAAATATTATCGAATATAGGAGAATATGAGAGATTTAGGATAATTGAGAGAATTGAGGATTGAGAATTGATTGTAAAACTCAGATTAGGAGTTAGTTCATGATTTTGTGGATTGGAGAGGATCCTTAGGGATAAGGAAGATATTTTAGGATTTTGTTGAGAGGTTTATGGATCTAAACTAGGAATTGGTTTTAGAATCCTTTTGTATAAATGCAAGCCAAAAGGCATAGACAGGGAGAGGTTGGATAGGTTAGATAATTGGAGTGTGACTGTAAGCCTACAGGAAAATTGTAATAGAGGCCACTGACATTAGAAGATCGGGCCAAAGATAGTGAGACTACGTAAATGTTCGTTTATATATACAGAGATTAATTCCATAATTGTATAAGTGTGTGGTTTGAGTATCGAATGATGAATTATGAATGAATCAGAGTATTCTATATAACATATGTGTGCAAGCAGAGTCCAGGCACATACATAGAGGAGAAGAATAATATAGAGGAATGTAATGGATCGTTGAATCCATTCAAGGAGCCCAAGTAATGGTTTGGATCAATATTAATCAAAGAAACACATAGAGTGAAGCTCAGGAGGAGTCGCGCAACGGAACAGTGGAAGGACATGAACCATTGAAGTAATATGAAACCACAACCAAATTCAGGATGGTGTATAACCCAAATAAAGAGATGCACGAAGAAATTAAGTGTTAGTGTATAGGAGCTATTAGATTTGGAAGATCAATGGCCAGGATTAAGTTGCAGTGAAGGGAGGAATTTGTGTCGCATTACAACATATTATAGTAGTGGGTAAACCCTAGCCTTAAGTGTTTACAATTGCGATATGTGATCTTATTGTTAACTATTGGATTGGGTGATTAGATCAACGATGGAGAACGACTGTTGAATCTCGCATCACAATGTTTCAATTATGAGGGACGAACTTTCGGCCACAGGAAAGTGTGATATGCGATATTTGATGTGATCAAATATTTGATCGCATCACAAATATTCCATGGTAATGTACTGGGCCCTAAGTAATTGTGATGTGCGACATTGTGAAGTGTGATGTAAGCAGACTGAGAATCTTTGTGACATGTGATGAGAGTGGACCTGAGAAGGTAATGGACATAATTTATTGTAGTTTGGAATCTGATGTGTTATCACATATCAGATGCGATAGAGGAAGTCATGTGTTAGTGTGACTTGTGGAGAATTGCCATTGCGATTGTGATAAGGCATGCATCGAGAAATGTGCAGAGATGAGGAATAAGTTGGAAAGTTATGGCTACGTATGTTTATTTTTATTTCTATTATAAAAGGTTTATAATAGTATTAAAGCACTGATAGCTGATTTGCGGGTTAAGCTTGTGTATGACCCAAAGTTAATAAAGGTTTATGGGGTTTAGTTATATGTGCAGGCATGAAGGTTTAATGAAGGGTTCATTAAAGTTATATGCGAAGGTTATGAGGGTTAAACAAAGTCCCGATTGAAAGGATTAATTAAGGGTTGATCTCTGGTTGAGTTGATAAATCATTCCACCGAGAATTAATAAAAGGGGGCCTTCACCATTATCTAATGAAGATTTGACCCGATAGGTCATATTAATTACCGGGGAAAAATGGTTTATGCATTTCAATATGCATATTGTGGGTAAAAGAAAGGTTTTCCGGCATCACTTAATAATGGAACACTATTCAAAATAGTATTAGTTGCATCTCCAATACACATGCCATCAAACACAATCAACTAAACTAAAGGTGAATAAATTACCCAAGTTGTGGAAAATAAGTTCTAAGTGTGATGAATTTATCTATCTATGAACCATATAAATACTAGATCATCCATCAAAATATGAAAAATTATGTCAAAAGAAAAAAAAAAGACGTTGGCACAGTACTAACATATGTAAAATACATTATATACACTAACTACAAAAAAATAAAGTAAATTCTTAAGAAATAGTTTAAGCATAGTACTTCTTGAGGTACATCCCATTTCTGGGCTTCACAAGAATATTTTCATCACACTCAATCAATTCATAGGATTCCTTTTTTAGTACATGCCTCACAATATAAGGCCCATACCACATTACTTTGAAATTTACTACCCTCAAGGTGTCTTTGTCTTGGACATAAACCAACACGAGGTCACCTTCAAAGAAAACTCTTGGATGGACAAAATTATCATACCAATGTTTGACATATCATTTGTGTGCGTCACTCACCATAGAAACATCTCAACATTGCTCATCAAGATGCCTTATGTGGACAACGCACTCATGCAAACTTGAAATATTAGGAAGGAGCATAACTATTGACTTTAAGGATGGTATTTCAAATTCAATGAGAAGAATCAACCCCACACCATGGACCAGTTGGAATGGAATGAATCTAGTTGCAGTGTTGTCGAAAAATTATGTTCAAAGTTATAGATATAACATATTACTTTCATTAATCATTCTCTACAAAATGGTTTTCAAGGACTTATTGTATGCCTCTACTTTCACATTTTGCTGAGGATAGTAGGGAGACGAATGCTTCTCTTTGAACCCTAGCTTTACAACCAATTCGACAACCATCTTATTCTAGAAGTGATTGTTATAGTTAGTGACAATCTCCCTTGAAACACCAAATCATGCAACAATTTGATTGAAGATGAATAATGTAGTAGTCTCACCATCCTTAAAAAAAGTTGGCATGGCTTCAACCCTCTTAGTGAAGTAGTTGAACATCAGTATGATAATGTACTTATGCCCCCTAGTCGAGGCTGAGTGACAAGTAGTGAATCCCACCACTTGTTAAATTGTAGCAAGAAAATGCTTCATTTGACTTGTGCCTTAGTCAAATGGAGAAATTTGATTTTCCACATCAACAAGATGACTTCAGTTGCAGTTAGCAAGAATGACATGGCCAAATCACTTTAAATTAGTCAATTCATGTTTGTGGGTAGAAGTAGAGTTGTGCATGAGTTGATTACTAAGATCTAATAATCTAGTGGAGTTATAGTTAGTGAAACTCAGTTATTTGAGCTCTAGTCATGAATAGAGTCAATAGGAGTTCAGTTGAGTAGTTGTAACTGTTTTTAACTCATTGATCTCTAAGTTAACTGATCAATTTACTAAAAATATCCCTATTTGTGCATGGAATTTGAATTTCCTAGTTGAGGTGGAGGAAAGGCACATTGTAATTATCAATTGTATATTAGTTGAGTGTACAGGTTTTGCATTGGATAAGATGATCAATTTATCTAGGATTTGTAGATGGAAATAGGGAATTTACCTATCTTTTAGGAGCTAATTTCCTCAAGGATTGCACAAGGAAATAGGAGGAAGGTTTAGGCCTATTTTGGTTATGTTTTGGTCTGAGCAGGTCAGAGAGAAGGAGATCAATATTGCAATGTACGTGTAGGTTCAAGTATTGAAGTTGTCATTATAATAAATCCATATTCTTATCTAATTTAATGTTAAACAAAGGAGGGGTTATTCCCAATTGGGTTCCCCAGTAAAAATAATGTGTTCATTGTGATTGAACGATTGCATGTTATTGCATGTGTTTCTATTTTATGTTTTCCTTTCCGCAGATTAAGTAGAAGAAGTTTGTGTCTATTGTTTTCAATCTAAATTCATTAGCAACTATAAATTTCGAGCTATTTCTACTTGGTATCAGAGTTATTGAAGACTACAAAGAAACCATATTCCATATTTTCTCTCAAGAGAAAATAAATAAAATTTAAAAATAAAAATAAAAAATAAAATTAAAATAAATTACAATAAATAATAAAAATAAATAAAAATAATTAAAACCCCAGTTGCGGGTGACAGCAGGTCTCGGTGGGCTGAGCCACATGGCAATCATGTGACGCCCCATGCGGATTAACTCCCTACGTACCTCAGCCGTCAAAAGATTAATATGGCAGGGTGGTCGCTCAGGGCATTCATTACAGACTTGGATGACAGGATGGAGGATTTTGGATGGCGCCCAGAACAATGGAGAGGCGTTAAATATCTGGCCGGGGACTGCAACAGGCCATTGTCTCCCGAAACTCACTGTCACGCTGGTGTTTTGGTGCCGAGAACTCCGCTGCGGAGGAAAGCCGGCTGCTGGGCGAGGAGCACGCCATCACAGGCTGCCCTCTGGCTCGGCTCTCAGGACTTTGGAAGCACCTCAGAAAGGAGAGAAGCAATCTCAGAGGTTCGGGAGGCGAACTCTGAAGGTGGAAGGGCTTCTTCCGAGGTGTTGGAGGCCAATTCTATGGGTTACGCAGAGAACCTGGAGACAAGGGTGGCTGGCTCAAAGGTGCAGAAGGAGAATTGGGAAGCTCGGGGGAACACAGCAGTGGAATATCAAGATAATTCGAAGGTGGTGGAGGCATTTGGGAAGTGGGGGCGACAATTTCTGGCTTTGGGGAGGCTACGCAACCCACTCCAAGCAAATTCAGGCGGAAACGAGCCACCCATGGCAAGGCTTCATAACCGGCAGCCTTGCAGGAGGGGTTCTGGTCGAGGCTCGAGCCGGGGTCGTGGACGAGGTGGAGCAGAAAGGGAGCACCACCATTGTTACTGTTGCTTCTGCTATCGGCGGTCAGGGGTCGCGCCTCTCCATGCTGGACAAATCCTGGAAGTCAGCGGGGCAAACGTTGAGGGGCCAGCCCTCCCGGCGTTCGGTTCAGTGGTCTTTACCCTGGGTAAGGCGGGCGACAATCAAGGAATCAACGCGCACGTCTCTGTGCTCTTCACGCAAACCCCGGAAGAGGCGGAAGAGGAAACACCTTCAGGAGGGGAAGATCCACCCCCGGCAGGCTCTGGTCATGCAGACCCCTTGCTGCCTCCACCAAGCGGGGAAGGGACCTCAGGGAAGGCGGTCATGGCCGACCCCTCTACCTCCCAGACAGTGAACGATCCAGGCTCAGCACAAGCCAAGTGGGCGACCATGTGGGAGGGTATCCCTGAGGGGCAAGGGTGGTGCACAATTGTGGAGGAGAAACCTCCTGAGGACGAGTAAACCTCCAGTGCGTGCTCCAGCCGTGGCCAACCTCACCCAGATCAGGTCCAGTTCTCTGTTTACTGCTGCTTATATGGTTCGGGTCAGATTTCGGTCTGTTTTCATGTTGTTTTTGATATATGTCCAGTATTTTTTCAGTCATGGTTAATGTCAGTGTGTCGGTCAGTAGCAGTCCCAATTTGGTTAATGAAGTTTGCCCCTGCGTGGGCGGGCTCACCTATATGTAACCGAGACGGAGGAGTCTGTTTTGTCATTTTGGTTCAGTTTTGTGCCTCAGTCTGCCTTTCAGAGGCATCAGGAATTCATGATGTTTGCTACCCCTGCGTGGGAGCTTTTGGGTCAGTCTGTTTCATCCATGGCACCACTGGTGGCCAAGGAATCACTGTTAAGTCCAGCTACTCTGCATGTAAATTTCCACTTGTACATATAATATAATTTAGACAGTTTATCGAGAAAAAAAAATAATAAAAAATAATAAATTAAAAATTAAAAATAAAAATAAAAATTCAAGTAATAAAAATTAAAATTAAAAATAAAATTAAAAATATAAATTAAAAATAAAATAATTATATTTGCAGAGTCTTTTCTACAGATTCTCTTCAGTGCAGGAACAATGTCTTTCAATGGATTGGGGCTTGAGTATGCATTAGAGGGCACCCAAAATTTTTGTTCTTGGAAAGATAGGAAGGAATTTTTCCTAGATGACAATGGAGTATTAGAGTACACAAAAAATGATATTCCAAAACTAGCAACATCTAATGCATAAGCACTTTCTCAATGGAAGAAAGACACAACAAAATCCAGGAGAATTATTATGGAGGGTGTTGGAGATCATGTGGTTTCAAATTTTCATGGAAAGGGTCCCTCTTTTCTAATGTGGAAAACTCTCACACATCTATTCCAAAGAAACAATGATGCTTGGATATTGACATTGAGAGATAGGATCTGCAACAATCAAATGGGTAAAAATGAAATTGTTGTTCAATACCTATCCAAATTCACTCAGGTTCGAGATGAACTTGGAGGAGTTGTAGAAAATGTGTCATCATTTGAACTTGTGAGCTTAGCACTCCTTGGCCTTCTAAAATCCCAGCACAATTATTAGGATTTAGTTCATGGAAGAGACAAGCTACCAGTTTGGGAGATACTTTGGTCTGATTTGGCGTAGAATAAGATCAAAAGAAACACTAGAGATGGTGTCACATCCAAAACTGAGGAGGAAGAAAATTTTTCTCTAGAAAGAAAAGGAAAGAAGGCCCAAGGCAAGATATAATCCATCCAAAAACATGGCAAGAATAAATACGTTAGTAAAATCAACTATTTTCACTACCATGAATATGGACACACTGCAACCAAGTGTTCGCATAATAAATCTAGTAAGAAGTTTGTAGGAGTAGCAGGAGGTGATGCTCTCACATCACAATTCTAGTTAGATTTCACCCTCATTTCATGGATGGTAAGTATTGTATGAGGAAATGTATGGTACATGTATTTCATTCTTCATTTCATATGACAGGAAATAAGGAGTTCTTTAGCAGCCTAGAGGAGAAGGACCTATAATTTTACATATAACTTGGAGATGATGGGAGGTATTGTACCAAAGGGATTGGAACTATCACCTTTAAGAGGGAGTTAGGGTCTCATCTTAACTTAAATAATATAATGGATGTTCCTGGTCTAAAGAAAAAAAATAGTTTTTGTAGTTTTACTTGAAGACCATAGATATGATGTGGTGTTTAGTAAGGGAAAAACTTAATTGAATCATGTTGCCACTGGACATGTAAAACAAATTGGTGTTTGGGTTAAAAAATTCTACAAGCTAGAGGTGGATGCATACATTACATAGAGTATCAAAGCAAAATATGTTCAAATCTGAGATGTTGGAGAGCTCTGGCATAAGCGCATGGGAAACCTACACCATGGAGCTTAGAAAATAATGCAACAGATCACTAGTGGACTTCCAAAATGAACCCTTGATCAACATGATGTTTTCAAGGGATGCACTCATGGAAAATATGTTAAATCTTCATTCCAAGGTTGAGATAATAGAGGTGGAGCCATCTTGCCTTAGATGTGTGTGGACTATTTTTTACAGTCTCAGTTGCAAAGAATAGGTATTATGTGACATTTTTAGATGATTTTTCCCGCAAATGTTGGATTTGTTTCATGAAGAAGAAAGATGAGACTTATTAAAATTTTGTTGAATTTAAAGCCTTATTTAAAAATGAGATTGGACAGAAAATTAAATCCCTGATAATTGATAATGGAGGAGAGTATGTTTCTAATGCCTTCAAAGAATTATGTACCAAGGAGGCTATTAGAAGGGAGTTGATTGCACCTCACAACCCACAACAAAATCGGGTGTCAAAGAGGAAAAGTAGAAGCATTGTAGGGGTTGTAAGAGGAATGTTGCATGACCAGGGACTACCACTATTCTTGTGGGAAGAATAATGCAACACAACTATTTATTTGTTAAGTAGAAGCCCTCACAAAATTCTTGGAATAATCACACCTGAAGAGGATTTCTCTAGGAGGAAGCTAGATATATCCCACTTTCACATTTTTGATCAATGGTCTATTGTCATGTCTCCAATTATAATAAGAAAAATTTGGAGCCTACTGCAAAAAAGGGAATATATGCAGGATGCACAAAGATACCTCCAATTTACTAGATGTATATACCTTCACTCAGGATGAATGTGGTGGGGAGATATTATAGATTTGATAAGGCCAAGAGAATCTCTTTAGAGTTAGAGTTGAGAATTCCACCATAGAAATAGTTTCTAGCTCTAAAGGAGGAGCCCCAGTTAGATCCATAAGATGTTGTGGAGAAGCCACAAATGGAGGATAGAGGAGGTAGAGTGGAGGCAACCACTCACATTGAGCCTTCTAGGGAAGGGAGGAAGAGAACTAGGGAGGTAGACAGATTGGTGCAGGATGATGAGGAGCATGTTGGAGCTCCTAGCTCCTTGTGTAGATAGAGGAGATAAACAAACATATATACTAGATATATGGCACTCCTGAAATAAATGATTGATTCTTAGCCTTCTCCATTTGATGAGGCAATTTACCAGTAGGTGTGATGCCATGGTGGAGGATTATGACTCCATCATGAAGAATCATGCTTGGGAGATTGTGCTTAGACCTAAGGGAAATTTTGTTATTCGATCTTGGTGGGTGTATAAGGTGAAACATGTAGTTGATGCCAGTTTTGGGAAGTAAAAGGCCAAATTTGTGGCCAAATGATTTTCATAGGTATAAGGAGTTGATTATGAGGAAACATTTGCAGAGGAGGATCATCATGTTGCAGTACATTCCCACATAGGAGCAGGTGCAGACATTTTGACAAAGGCTTTGTCAAGAGAAAATTTGAGTTCCACATGAGTAGGATTGGGGTTGGTAGCAACCCTTTTCTTTCTAAGAGAGAGTGTTAAATTTTTGCAAGAAAAGGCTTCATTTGACTTGTGCCTTTGTCAAATGGAGAAATTCAATTTTCCACATCATCAGGATGACTTGAGTTGTAGTTAGCAAGAGTGACATCCAAATCACTTCGCTAATAAACTGATTAAAGTTTGTGGGCTAGAAGTAGAGTTGTGCATTAGTTGATTGCTAAGATCTAATAATCTAGTGGTGTTGGATATTTGGCATTGATTTCAACCAGATCAACATGGAGGTTTGTGGCAACGTATGCTAGAATTTATATGCTTGATCTGTCTAGTGTGTCAAGCTTAGGGGGAGTCCTATGGTTGTTGTAGTCTATGGTATAGAATCACCATAGTATAAGGCTCATTGGAGAAGCCATAAAGTGATGACTATGGTGGTTGGGAGTCTAGGATTCCAGGCATAAGAGAAGGGCCAAGGTGCAAAGAACAACATAAAATTTGCAGCCATTTATTAGGTAGAAAATGGGCTTAAATACTACATAAAACACTATCCACTAGAAATTGGTCTCAAAGAGCTTTTCAATGGTGTGTGGAAGTATGCAACTAGCCTCTTAGACCAAAAGTTATGGATTGTCAAAGTCTGGATCTTGAAGTCCTAAGCAAGCTGAAATATCGAAGCAAGCCAACATATCGAGACCTTAGAACTTTAAAACCTCAATGAAATTCCATTTTAATAAAGTTTCGATCAAAGAATAAGGAAGTAGGGATGAGTATTGTAGGTAGGCAAAATTTTGGAAGATTGAAATATCGAAGGTCATAATTTTGGAGGGTTGGTGTAGGCTAGAACCTCAGAACCTCGTAACCTCATGATTCCTTAATTATTGAATTCTTTTGAAAGTGATTAGGGATTCAAAGTAGATATTTACAAAGGATTTTTCCTGCAAAACCAAAGAACCAAGGTCCCTTTCTTTCTCCTCCAATAGGACAAGTTGTAGTAGGTGATTGGCCCTAAGAAGCTGTCGAGGCAAATGATGTCAGCATGACGTAGCATTATGGTGGAAACATGGTAGTCATATTTCACATTTTGGGTGGCCTAGTAGGGTAAATCTATGTGACACATGTCAACACTAAGGAGGCACCACATGGGAATGTTGACATCGTCATGAAATCATGTCCAAGGTCAAGACTTTGTAACCTCTTATTAATGAATTATCTTAAAAAGTTTTGATCCGATATGAAAGGGGCTCTGATGTTAAGTGGCTGATGAGCCCCAAATTGGGTAATTATATGGGCTCATTCAGACTCCTAATTCGACTTAATCCACCATTTCATTAGTTTATTTCATTTTTTTTATCATATTTATGCTAATAGAGTGAATTGGGTTAGTCATTATGCCAAAAAGTCTAATGTGTGCTTTATGCAGATTTTTGGTCAATTTTGAGACAAAATCAAAGGTTTAATGACCACTTGGCAGCCAAATTCATGGAAGAACAAGGGAGAGGATTTGTAGGAAGGTGTCCCCTTCATTTATGAGCCCTAACCTCGAATTCTCCACCAGCATCTCGTAGTTCAAGGGCCACCACATCGATGATCACAAGGGCAGCCGAGCAGGGCTAGTAAAGTTGTTTTTAACTGCAAGTTTTGGTAGCCGAGTTCCTAAAGTTTAGGAGGACTATTAGGGTCCTCAATTGGTATAAATAAGAAGGCTTAGTGCGTTAGTTTGGTTAGTCATATTTTAGTTAGATTTGAGTCATTGTTTTAGTCTATTTTCGCACTCTAGTGCAGCCCTGTATCAACACATTTTCAAGCTTTTTCTTGTAGACAGTTTTTGGGATGTAACTATTATTTTTTGATCAATAAAGACGAATTTAGCTTTGCACCAGCTCTGCTTTCTTAAGAGGCTGTAGCTCTTGGGGTTGGGCCCAACCTAAGTGCCAGTACCTCCTTTGTGCACTTTTATGTGTCTTTGTTGCATTCATAGAATAATTTCTGCTATTTAGGTTAAAATCTTGCTTTGTTACTTAGGTTGTTTTTGATGATTAAAATAACTTTTCATGCTTCAGGTTGATTTCACAGTTTGGTAACAGAAAATATCTACAAAAAGGCCATCAAGCAATCCTTGATCTCATCTCTCCCTCTTGGGGACCTGTTGTGGCCACCAACAACCCCCCTCTTTGTTTGATATTAGCAATAACACCAAGCAAATGGGGACCCTTAATAAAAATTCAAACAAACAATTTTAGGAACATTTTTGTTTTTAATTCCTTAAAATTTTATCGCGATAAAGCAATGGAACATTTCTTTTATGAGCATAATAAACTACGAAGGAACAATGCGAAAATCATCGCATCACATTCACTATGAAGCACTCTTAAAAGAAAAACTTAAGAAATCTCCGACGACCGATTTGCGACGTCGCATATCGCAACATCACGTAAAGTAGCACACAATGACTAATTTCTGCAATCTGCGATCTACGATCTGTGATACTGCGATGATCCGATATTGCGATGCCACGATACTATAACACAATCTGCGATCTGCGATGAGCGCGAATTTTCCTCGGCACAGTATTCAAGGAAAGCTTCCCATTAATCAAAACTAAGCACGCGCCTTAAAAAAGAAATTAATGATTGTACGCAAAAATATCCAGGAATGACAGCTTTTTGTTTTTCGAAGGGTCAGTTCGCTGTGAATGTCATAATTATGCATACATAAGATTTAAAGCTTTCATGTCAATCTTTATTACCATTGCTCTTTTCCTTTGCGTAAACTATAAAAAAGGAAATAACATGAAGCAATATGCAGGAAACATCTAAGGAAAAGGGGAAAGTGCCAATGCTCGAAGAACAAAGAAGAAATCTCTTCAGAAATGGGTGCCACATACGATAGGACTGCAGATTCCAGAGTATCACTCAACAGATGCTAATGCTGATAGGTCATTTAAAGCTTAGAATCAAAGGCGCACAAAAGCAACATG
The DNA here is from genome assembly GCA_000404065.3 of Pinus taeda. Taxonomy (NCBI): domain Eukaryota; kingdom Viridiplantae; phylum Streptophyta; class Pinopsida; order Pinales; family Pinaceae; genus Pinus; species Pinus taeda. The sequence continues at coordinate 29,444 of APFE030058271.1, forward strand.
ATTACAAAAAGACCTTAAACTTACACACCAGAAAAGCCCGGAATGAGGAACGGAGGCAGTTTTCAATCCAGAGAATTGCTCAGAAAGTAAAGTCTTTTGACTCATCAAGTCGTTCGCAAAAACAGAAACCGAAATAGCAAAAGCAAAATCAGTTTAGGGAAAATTTGAGTTATTACCAATTATACACGTAGTGAATATACCCAGTTAGAGGAAGATTCTCTAAAATATCTTATAGTTACCAGAAAGTGGTGCCAGCTCTTGTTACTTCTATTTTTATAGCACACACAAAAGGGGAGGGCAACCAGCTGACTCTTCCCAGTCAAATGTTGCATGCTTACAGTACTCAGGAGCAAATACATAAATAGTTTAGAGTCAGATTTAATTTTTAGAAATAAGTTTTCTTTATCAAAAGGACAGTCATTTGAAAACCGGATCCTAAATTTATGTAATCAAGTTAATTAGCTAGCAGTATTTAAACCCTTCTCAGGCATTTAGAGAAGGGTCCAGAGATTTGTCAAAAACGCGTCCTCAGAACATGCACTTTTGCGCCCTCGGAGGTGGTTTTGATGAATGGAAGGATCAAGGTTTATTAATGTTTGCGTTTGATGTTTGCTACTGATGTTGCACTTCTGTACTCTTAGTAGATGTTAAAACAAGGAGAGATAAATCATTGTTGCTTGAAGCTTATGAGTGGAATCAGTCATAAATGGTACTTTTATCTCTTGACCATTTCTGCTTATATTCTTGAAGTGATTTATAGTTTTCAGTTGTTTATATGTCATTGAATGAATGTGTGGGTTACCATTTGGCACTTCTGTACAGTGGGGTCATATTGTTTATGTCTGACATATGAATATCTTATTATGTGATATATTGGTCACAACTGTTTTGCCTAACTTCTTATGCAAAGTGGTTTATCTTAAATGGTTTCTATTCTTATGATAGCTGAATGATATTTATTACTAGTTATTGTTCGAAATCTCTTTAGATCGCATAATAGAAGATATACATCCCGGGTTAGCGTAGATTAGATGTGTTGTTTCTCATTAGATTACAAATAGCATAGAGTTAGTTTAAAGAATCTGAATTAGATTAGCTTTAAATTACTCTTAGATCAACATTATTCAACTCTACACATACACACACACCCCAGATCGGGAAACTGGTCCTGTTATCCCCAGTCGGACTCGCTATACCAAACGGATAAGGAGCTGCCAACCAAGGTCCGGACCAGGTGGGTATCCCCCTTGTTTTCGACCCGATTTTCGGGGCTTCAACAGGACCATGAGCTGAGACCAATTCATACTTGTTGCCACAAAAACACTGTTTTTGCCTTTCCATGCAATTGCTAGTGTTAGATTTTTAGTTGGAAAAGTTGATACTAGTTGTACTTGCATGTTTAGATCTATTCTTGCTTAGTTTCCATAGTTATCTTGCATGATTTCCTGTCTATAAACTTATGTTCATCATGTTTCGGGTTTTTAGGTCAGATTAGGTCAAAATAGGTAGAGCTCTGGTTTTTTTTAGTCTTTGTTCGATAAGTTTTGGGAAATAGTGTGCAGAACACCTATAACACATCCTTGCCTATCCTTCCTCCATCATACAACCTACTCCAATCCCTAATCCAAGATTCCTTCCCTTCATTTTCCACAGTTTTCCAATTTTCCCTAATTTCTACATTTTTTGCAACATTGATCCCTCCATCCTTGAACAAATCCAACCACCTTCATCACTCCTTAGCTTCATTTACCAGGTCCTAGACCCCTTAACATCCTTATCCATCCTTCACTTCCACTTTCCCACCGTTTTTCCACCATCAACCCTCTAAAATCCTCTCTCGGATCTTCCTGTAGAACATCTTGTAGAACATCCTGTAGAACCCCTGCAGACTTCCTGTAGAAGTTCACATGAGCATTTTTTTGAGATCTGATCACTGTGAAACCCTTTGGAAGGGTGATAGGGACCGCTTATGCCCTCTTCTCACCTTCCCAACCTCCTGCAAGTTCCCACTCCATTTCCTCTCGCCAATCAACCTCTGCATAGTCAAAAACAGTTAAGCACATGCATAATAATTCTGCAAGATTACTCAAAAATACAAAAAGATGCTTTTTCCAAATTTTACTTTAGAAGTAGCTTAATCACATGAATTTTACCTTTCCAAGATTCGATGGCATCCATTTCTACAGCTTCCATCTCTTTTGTTGCACCAGTAGGGTTAGTCAGTAAAACTAGGGTTTGCTAGGGTTTGCATTTCCTTTCAGCTTTCCACTTCTTTCTGCAAGTAGACTAGCCTCTTTTGAGTTAGCTTTCATCCATCACAGTTAAAAGATTCCTCTAAGAACTCATAGAAGTTTACTTAAGCTCCTAGCAAACTTGTGCCAGTTGATCAAGTGATACCCTGCGGCAAGAGCTAGTACTTGTGCATACATCACCGTCGCTTCTATGTTTGTTACGAACAATCGGGTTGATAAAAGTAAAGAAGGGAGTCCCAGGAGTTGCAACATCATTGCTAAAATACTGGAGCTCACCAGTGGCATGACCCGAAGAACCAAGAGTGTAGAGAATACCAAGCACCCAAGTGCTATGGAGTATTTTGGAGGAAGGAGACATCATAACTCAGTTATAAAAGTAGTTTGAAAAAGTTATGATGGAGGGAGCTTTTGATGTTCGTGGATCTTGGTTGTGGAAGCCCAAAAGAACCAAGGGTGAGATCTATAACATAGGTAGATAGGCATTCGGCATAAAACTGAAGGCCTTAGCACCAGAATTTTATGTCATTTGTCATGACACCTAGTTCTATGGAGGAAATTTGATAAAGGGCTAAGTGGAAGGAGCTCAAATACATTTGGGATTTTGCAATTTTGCGAGGTCCTTTCAATAAATTTTATGATATGCAAGGGATTCAATATAGCACTACAGTGGTATATGAATTAGTCAGTCAAAATTCCCGGTCCCATGGTGGAATAAAAAGAGAGGCTAAATAGAAAGGAATAAAGGCCAATCAAAAGATTGTTATTTCATAATGTCACTTTTAATAAAAGTTACGAAATAAAGGGGCTATAATAGTTCAGTACAAAGGAGTATTGAATGTTGGATGTCTCAACAGTTGAGTAAATGCATACAAAGGAGTTCATTGATGAATTTAATGATGACTACAGAGATCATTGGGTCAAGGCAACGAGGAACATGATTCTCAAAAAAGAACTATTGGGCTTGTCTCAATGTTGAAAGAAAGACATCTTTGATCTCTCGTGCACACCTTATAGAAATAAATAAAGAATGGAAAATCCATGTTGAAATATAGTCAAGCTTTGTGAGCCATGAATAAGAATGGGGATTCTCATTGGAGTTTACAAGTGGAATGAGATTAAATTCTCAACATGGAGAATCACACAGGGAGGTAGTGAAGTGAATGAAGCCCATTCTCATGTTTTAATGCAGCGGTATTGTCTTTTTAAAGAGAAACAAAAAAATGATGGAGTACCATGCTAGGAGTACACTCCTGAGCAATGTGGATGGCGACAGAGACAACATTGATCTCAATGTGGTAGAGGAAAAAAATCTAAGGATTACCATTGAGAAACTATGGGAATACAATATTGTTATGTATGTGCTGAAATGAGTGGAGAAAAGTGTGAAAAAGTTGAGAAACTAACTCAATTATTGAGCTAAAGTAGATTGTTGCAGAGAGACTATGCAATAGAAGGCTGAGAGAAGAGCATATGTGGTTGATAGAATAAGGATGTGTACAATGTGTTGTTGCAGAGTGAGTTGAGGATAGGGTGTTTTTATGTGAGGTCGAGAGAGCCTGTGGAATAATAGAAGACCTAGGTGTTATAGACATATTTGGGCATTGCAACCCCAATATTATATATTGATAAACCAAGGTCTCTTTAACCCCTAAAATTTTTGTTTCATACCCTAAAGGATCATGGTCAACTGATTACATCATTCCCCAGAAGTTGCACCTGAAAAACCACTCAGAATTGGCCAAAACTTGACCATACTAACTGCTCCACTGTCAGGGTGTGATGCATACTGACTCCTACACTAGCCAGGTGTGATGCATACTAAAGAGGCCTTTTGTGGGTTTGATGAGCAAGAATGGACAAATTTTTGAGATGGTTTGCTAAGTGGATGCTCATGGAATCTTCTAGAAACTTCTCCAATGACACTTGCCTCTCTGAATTCGCTTAGGGATGAGTAAGAGATCCAAGAAATATCCAAGTGGAACCAAGAAAAACAAGTGGAATGACACTAATCAAAAACCCAAAGGTGACTCACACCCTTGCAGACATCTATAAATGGATCCCTCATATGAAAGATCTGGAGGCTAGAATTTTGTAATTTGTAAGGAAGTATTGATAGTTTGTCTTTGAGAAGGAACATTCTATTGTTGGGTGATCTTGATCTTCATGAGGTGAAGAGGGCTTTGATGCTGGGAGGATGATGATGGATTAGATAGTTGGGTTTTAATCCTCTCTTCTATTATTAAAAAAGTTTTTTGAGTTTTCCTCCATACAATCATGTATTTGTGAATGTTGTTATTTGTAAATGCCATTGTATGCTCATTGTATTTTTTATTCTGCAATGCTTATGATATCATAGATTGAGATGATTGGATGGTGTTGTATTACTTCATTTCTACAGGTATTCTCTAAGTGGGACAAGTAGGAGAAGAGTTACAAGCTCTGTAAAAGAGGAGACAAATCAAGAAAGGAGTCAAGTGGAAGATCAAAGTTGGTCCCTTTGCTTCTCTCTTATCTATCATACATAGAAGAAATCGCAAATTTCTTTGATTGTTTTTTTCTAGGATAGCTACCAATCCTATTGGGACTAACAGGAAGAAAATCACCCAGTTCTCGCTACTCAAGAGGTTAATTCAACCATTTATTTGGTACCCCTTCCGAGAAGTCTAGTCACTTCCTTTGATTGGAATCGACTAGCAAGATCCCGCATTCCTTCTTATGTACCATTCTGGATCATAGTACAAGTCCACAAAATGATCGTGTCTAGCACTATCGTAGATGAGGGTGTGTCAGTGAGTATCCTTTCCTCAACTGCTTGGAAAGCGTTTGGTTCGCCATCGCTTATGCCTGTTACACAAAATTTGTTAGGCTTTAACAAAGGAACCAGTCAACCGTTAGGGATCCTTCCTAAGTTACCGATAACTTTGGGAAGGAAAACCATTCACTTGAACATGATGTTAGTCCAAGGAACGTTAGATTACAATCTACTCCTTGGACGTGACTATGTTTATAACATGGAGGCTATTGTTTCAACACTCTTTCGAGTGATGTGTTTCCCGCATGAAGGCAAAATTGTCATTATTGACCAGATTTCATTCCCCAATTCAAACACAACTCCAAGTCAAACATCATCCATAAATGGTTCTTTTGTGTCGAGATTGTCTCTTCAACCTTCATTCCATCCACCTAATTATCGCAAGTAGTCTGGTGAATGTAACGAAGCTTAGGGGGCATGCACCCTTGTCTTGTCTATTTAGTGGACAAACCCACCTGAAAAGATAGGTTTCCCTATAGTTTATGTGATTGGAAGTGCCATCCCACACCATTCACCTTTGTCCACTCTATGGACGAAGCCCAGGAAGTGTTTTGTCTAATTACTGACAAAACCGTCCTACCATATGAATTTCCCTATAAGTTAAGTGATTAGTCTGACACACCATTCACCTTTGTCTATTTGGTGGACAAAGCCAAGGAAGTGTTTCATCTAACCGCTGACAAAAACCATCCTGCTTAACCATAGTGATTTCCATATGGTTACTAGAAACTCTCCTTTTCATCATGCTGGGGGCATGCAACCTTTTTTTTTCAAGTTCATTTTCTAGCCTTTTAGCTTTTTAGATTTCTAGCTTTTTAGATTTCTAGCTTTTTAGTTTTTTTAGTTGTTTAGCTTCTTAGGTTAGGTGATTGGTTCGACCACCATTCACCTTCATCCGCGCTGTGGACGAAGCAAAGGAAGTGTTTTGTCTATTCTGCAGACGAAACCATCCTACCTAACCTCAGTAATTATTTATCTTTTTAGTTTTTCTAGCTTTTTTAGTGTTTACCATTTCTAGCTTGCATAAAAAGAAAAACTAAAAAATGAGCAATGTTAATGCAAGGTTCAAGCTTGTTAAAAAATAAACCTGCCACTGAGCATATGTTCCCCCAGAGTTAAAGCTCGTTAAAAAATGAACCCACCTTCGGTAAATAACCTTTGCGATTGCCATAATATCAGCCTTTTGAGCCTTGGTTGTGTCCCTGCCATCACCTCCATTCTTTTGGCCAATCATATGATTCTGCTTGATTGTTTACCTTTTTGAGGAACAACTGCAATGAGTGGTCCTGTTAGCCACCCTCTTCACATAACCATGTTTTGAGAAGTTCCAAGCTTACTCGGAACCAGTAGTTACCCTAAACGCCACTCGTTCCTCAAAAAATGAGTCTACTTTAAATTCTTTTCAGACTCGTTAAATATGAAAATATTGTTGAGCTATTGGCCTCTCCAGCTCGCTAAAACATAGTGATAGGTTTTCCCGAAGGGAAAATTATAGAACAAGCATATGTTATCCTGCTCAAGCTTGACAAAAATAAATTGGTACTAGTCAGCAATGACTGGGGAAAAAGGGAAGAAAACTTAAAGAATTTTACTGGTAGCAGGTCGCTCTTGAACATGACACTTTCACTTCATCACCATGATTGAGTCGGATTGGGTTATTCCGTTCACTGGTCATATCACCATTAGTCCTCCATACCATCCATCTTTTGGGGTTAACGCTACCAATCCATTTCAGTGTCGCCGGTATGTTCAAGAGAAGTCATTTAGATAATTCACCATCCAATTAATGCCTCATCTGTAATACCTTCACCCTCCATTTTTCATGACCGCCATTCCTGAACCTTGTATCATCAAATCGTTTTTCACCTCCAGAAAACCATTTGCTTCATTGCATGTCGTTGATGTGGGATACATTAAGGCCCTCCTACGACAGGTCACTTCTTGTTGACATTAGCTCATTATCCAAGAAGCTGACTTAGAAACAACCCTTTCAGTACTTTGAAGCTTGCATGCCTCAATGGAAAGTTTCTCACTTCTGGTGACAGGTTTACATCAATGGCCTTCGACCGAAAGATTTTTCATGGTGTTCGACATCGAATCATATATTCACACCACATGAATTGTATTGTAGTACTTTGAGGGTCATTATCATTATCAGTGATTCCTCTCGCATCTATTAATAGCTTACAATATTGGTTGGTAATCAAGCAATGCCTATCCATGTTCGACTTCAGGACATCTTTTCACATGGATCAACTTGTACATAGGGCAAAGATTGAACGAGATTGAAGACCTTGGATCTAGTTTCATCCATTCGAGTTGCGATATATTCAGGAATATAAAGACATCAAATGTACATAGAAGCTGCATAGATGATCATCCAAGCTAAGGGATGATGACTCTACACATAAAGAATCACCACTTTGCAACTGTAGATGATTATCTGTTCTATGTACAAGAAAATGAATTTATAAAGCTGAGCATGAGAATTCCTGCCTTAGCTAGATCATGGAAAATTATATTGTGATGATGTATTGTATTGTATCTTATACAGGTCACCTTCCAGGTCGAATACCTTGGATCCTCATGATAAAGCATTTCACCCAACATCAAAAGATTTATGACTTCATGCTTTAGGGGGCAACTGTTATAGACATATTTGGGCATTGCAACCCCAATCTTATATGTCGATAAACCAAGGGCTCTTTAACCCCTAAAAGTGTTGTTTCATACCCTAAAGGATCATGGTCAACTAATTACATCATTCCCTAGAAGTTCCACATGAAAACCCACTCAGAACTGGCCAAAATTGGACCATACTAACTGCTCCACTGTCAGGGTGCGATGCATACTAACTCCTACACTAGCTAGGTGTGATGCATACTGAAGATTTCTTTTGTGGGGTGCAATCAGTGAGAATGGAAAAATGTCTGAGACAATTTGCTAAGTGGATGTTCATGGAATCTTATAGAAACTTCTCCAATGACACTTGCCTCTCTGAATTCGCCCAAGGATGAGTAAAAGATCCAAGAAATCTCCAAGTGGAACCAAGAACAACAAGTGGAATGACACTAATCAAAAACCTAGTGACTCACACCCTTGCAGACATCTATAAATGGATCCCTCATCTGAAAGATCTGGAGGCTGGAATTTTGTAATTTGTAAGGAAGTGATGATAGTTTTTCTTTGAGAAGGAACATTGTATTGTTGGGGTGATATTTCTTTTCATGAAGTGAAGAGGGCTTTGATGTTGGGAGGATGATGCTAGATCAGACAGCTGGGTTGTAATCCTCTCTTCTATTATTAATAAAGTTCTTTGAGTTTTCCTCCATACAATCATGTATTTGTGAATGTTGTTATTTGTAAATGCCATTGTATGCTCATTGTATTTTTTATTCTGGAATGCTTATGATATCATAGATTGATATGCTTTGGTCGCTTTGCTTCTTTCTTATCTATCATACATAGAGGAAATCGAAAATTGCTTTGATTGTTTGTTTCTAGGATAGCTTCCAATCCTAGTGGGACTAGCAGATCGAAAAGACACTAGTTTTTCCAGGAACACTAGGGCAAAAGAATGATACTATAGTGAACCAGATTGGTATTTATCTCTCTCTCTCTCTCTCTCTCTCTCTCTCTCTCTCTCTCTCTATAGATATATATATATATTATATATATATATATATAATATATATAAATTATATATATATATATATATATATATATATATATATATATATATATATTATATATATATAATTATATATCCCCCTATTTTCAATTTGAAAATTGTATGAAAGGTAGAATAATGGCTAGAGAAGGTGGTGGTTTGCATTCATAAAAGTTTAGTGCCTCTTGGAAAGTAGGTGTTTACTATCTTAAGGGGGTAGGTGCATCTTGAGAGTGGATGCTCACAAAAAAATTGATGTAATTGAGTAGGTTCTTAATTTACATCATAATAATAAACATATTGGTGATTGTTCTCTCTTTGCTTTCCCACATAAAAATACCTATTTCAATATGTGTATGTTTCTCATGCGATGGATTGTATGTACATGTGAATTCCTTATCTTGCTGATCATTTGTATTGTATATGAATGCTCTCACAACTAACGGAACATAGTGAAAAGAGTTAAATACTTATACTTAAAATTAAAAGAACTTCACTATTATTGATTCACCCCCACTCTCAGTAATTCCTTATTCCAACATTTGGTATCAGATCCGAGTTCCTTCAGGAATAGTCTAACTAGTGGAAGATAGATCCATAAGGAAATATATCTAGGCAAGAGAGTGAAGATGCTTACTCAAGCAAGATACTAGTATTTGAAGGGAAAAACTATGCCTTATGGAAAGTTGGGATGGAAACATATGTTATATCTCTAGGAGTAGATATTTGGAGCTTTGTAATTGTAGATTATGATGTCCCTAATGTCCCTCCCACTGATGCAGATGGTAAAACATTGTATGGAAATAATGCTAAAGCTAAGAATACCATTCTCTTTGGCCTTAGTCAATCATAACTCGTAAAGGTTATGCACTATAAGTATGCCAAGGAAGTGTGGGTGAAGCTCAATCATGGTCATGAAGGAGATTACAAACTCAAGTACACCAAAATTCAAACCTTCAGAATGAGGTTAGAAAGCTTAAAAATAAGTGAAGAAGAAAGCATAGAAGAAAACTTCCTCAAAGTTAATGAAGTAACCAATATGATTAAAGGACTTGGTGAATAGGTCAAGGAAGATATGATTGTTCAAAAGTTCTTAAGATATCTACCCATGAGATTTAATGCCAAAGTATCTTCTATTGAAGAAATGGCTAATTTAAAGAGTCTCAAGATGGATCAGTTGCTTGGTACTCTCACTGCCTATGAGATGAGAGTAGGAAGAGAGAAATATGAAGCCAAGGAGGCATCATTCAAAGTGTCCAAGAAGGCCAAGGAAAATAAATATCATCAATATTTCTCCAACTGTGAATCTAATTAGGAGTTGGCTTAATTTTCTAGGAAATTGAAGCGTGCCTTAGGAAAATACAAAGGGAAGTTTCCCTTTAAATTCTTTGACTATGGGAGAGTTGGGCATTTTTCTTCCATGTGCCCTTATAAAGAAAGGACTGAAAAGGAATATGATCATAAATTTAGAATTAAATCTTAGAAACATAAGAAGAAGAAGCTGTATAAGTAAAATGGGCTCTAGTCCAAAGAGGATAGTTTAGCGCCAGAGCTAGACAACGAAAACTATTCAAAAGATCATTTATATAAGTATTTACTTATGGAATTTGGATCAGACTCCAAGAACACAAATATTATTGACTCTGAAGAAGAAGAGGAAGAAGAAGGAGTAGTGGACTTTGAAGGGGAGCATACCAGTTCCCTTGATGACTTAAAGAAGGCAAGAAGAAAGAACAAGCAGCTAAAAGAAGAGCTACAAAGTGACAAAGAAGGTATGTACAACTTCGACAATGAGGATTTTGTTTATCAAAAAGAAAAACTTGAAGAAGCCATTAAAATCTAATATTGTTTAGCCCTTTTACTACAAGAAAAACAAGGAACATGTGAGAAACTAGAAGAAGGGAACAAGCATTGAAAACAAGAGTTGTTCAAGGTAAAGAAGGAAATGATCTAAAAAACATGAAAATATGATTTTTTTCCTTGAAATTCAAACCAGAAGAAGTTAAACGAAAGGAAGAAGTTCTTCAAGGTTTGATCCATGAATGGGAAGATTAATGTCAGAGTCTCGAGGCAGAGCTCATCTCTATGAGAATGGATATTGAGAAAATTAAGACTGAGAAAGGCATAAATAATAACTTTACAAAAGGAACAAGAAAGCTAGATCATATTCTAAGTTGTCATAGGTCTTCAGGAAATAAAATAGGCCTAGGATACTCCAGACCACAGGAATTGTCTATGGGAAATGTGAACTTCAGGTCCACAGGATTTTAGGAACCTTAGAAATATGAAAAGATGTATCAAGAAAGAATCAATGAAGACAAAGTGGGACCAAGCCAGAGAAGTGCCCATCACTAGAATAATAACTTCATCTACCCCAAGGAACCACACTAGTGAAGAAAGAATCAATTAGCCAGATAACAAATGTACCTCCATGCACAAACTCATGAACCATCCAACTTCAGGTACTCTCATTTATTTTATGGTCATTGTCATAAATGTGACTACATAAGGTTGTTAACTATAGAAAGATCAAAGTTGAAAGAGATGAAAAATTCAGATACAATAAGTATCATAATTTTAGATCTCAAAACTATATCTCAGAAATCGAAATTCCTTCTCTCCCCTAATGAATGGTGTTGAATGTTTCAAATGTAATAATTTTTGGCAAAAGGAAAATGAGTACAGAAAGCAAGTTTTACTATCCATCTAAGTCTCAAAAAACATGGAAACCAACTTTTCGAAAAGATAAGGAGAATTATAAACGAAAATTTGGAAAGAGAATAGAATGTGGACTTTGTTTATCAGCACATAATCAAGAAAATATATGGTATGTGGATAGTGGTTTCTCCAAGCATATGACTAGGGATAAGAGAAAATTTTTGTTGCTAAAAGGAAAGGACAGAGGGAACAATTTTACTTTTGACAACAATGCCCCAATAAGTATTAAGGGTAAGGGCATATTCAGCCTTGATGAAAAGACTAAAGCCCAAAATGTGTTGTATGTAGAAGGTTTCAAGAACAATTTTCTTAGTGTAAGTAAATTGTGTGGTAATGGCTTTAATTTGACTTTTCGATCCAAGGACTCTGAGATCTAAAATGAAGAAAATGAAAAGTCGGTGGGAAAAGCAGTTAGAACTCACAATAATGTATAATTTTTTATGACTCTAGAGTAAGTTTTTATTTGAGAAATTCAAGTGAAGCTTGGTTATGGCAAAAGAGACTTGGTCATATGAATTTTGACATTCTGATAAGAGTTAGCAAGCTGGGAGCTGTAAGAGGTTTTCCAAGATTGTCAAGGTCTGATAATTCAATATGAAAGTCATGTCACTTTGGTAAGTAGACTAGGATTCATTTCAAGACAAAAGATTTATCTTCATCTAGACCACTCGAGCTAATTGAAACAGATATATATGGCCCAACTAGAACAAAAATCTCAATAGGAGAAAGGTATTTTATGCTGCTTATTGATGATTTTACTAGGGTCACTTGCATTGTTCTCTTAAAGGAAAAATCAGAAGCATTGAAGCATTTTAAAAAATTTAAAGCTCAAGTAGAAAATGAGAATGATCTAAATATCAAATTCTTAAGATCAAACAAAGGAGGAGAATACACTTCAAGAGAATTTAAAGAATTATTTTAAGAGAATTGCATGAGGAGGTAGTATTCTATGGCTAGAACTCCACAACAAAATGGAGTAGTTGAGAAAAATAACAGAACAATCGAGGAAATGGAAAGAGCTATGATGGATGAAGTAGATGTACCTTACGACTTCTAGGGAGAAGAAACACAAGCAACAATGTATCTATAAAATAGAACACAACTCAGATCTAATAGTGATCAAACTCCCTATGAGTTGTGGAAGGGAATACCTACATCAATTAAACACTACAAGGTGTTCAGAATAAAATGCTTTATCAAAAGGAATGAAAAAAATACCAAAAAGTTTAATTCACTCACTAATGAGGGTATATAACTCATGTAGTCTGCTCGAAGTAAAGGATACAAGTGTTTCAACAAATGGACAAAGAGGGATGAGGATTACATTAATGTAGTAGTAAATGAAATAACTTCACAACCTGAGTCCTCCAAAGGAAACATCAACTCAGATGGAGAATAAAATTTAGACGTTAGGCCCTCAGATCAAGATGAAATAGATTTAGATAATGATGACGTGGAAATGAGCACAACTCCAAGGCCCGAAATAACTTCAAGGTATGTATAGAAGGAACACATCGAGAGTAAAATTATTGGAGATCAAAGACTTGGTGTTCAAAATAGGAGGAAATTTTTTTGGCAGTTCAAGTTGTGGAGATATTGCTCTGATATCTCAGGTTGATCCTAAAAACCTCAGCCAAGCAAGTGAGGACAAGTTTTGGGTGAGAGCTATGAATGAATAACTTGACCAAATTGAGAACAATGACACTTGGGAGCTTGTTCCAAGACCCGAAGATAAAAATGTCATAGGTACAAAATGGGTTTTGAAAAATAAGCTAAATGAGGAGCGTCGAGTAATTAGGAACAAGGCTCGATTAGTTTCCAAAGGGTATGCCTAAATAGAAGGGATATATTTTGAGGAAAACTTGCACTAGCAGCTAGAATGGAAGTTATTAGAATTCTTCTTGCCTTAGTTAGTCATAAAAAATGAAGGTATATTAGATGGATCTAAAGTTGGCATTTGTCTATAGATATTTGGAAGAAGAATTTAATATTGAGTAGCCAAAAGGATTCATGCTTACCAAAAATGAAGGGTTTGTTTGCAAACTGAAAAAGGCCTTGTATGGACTCAAATAGGCTCCTATACCTTGGTATGCAATATTGGACCTATACCTTCAGCAAAAAAAGGATTTAAGAAAGGTATTGTAGACAACAATCTATACATAAAGTTTGAAGATGAACATCTACTAATTGTAGTTGTGTATGTGGATGACATAATCTTTGGCAACGATCTAGAACAATTGGGACAACAATTCAAAAAATGTATTGTTATAGGTCATTTTTTCACATCTGGTCAATAAGCCTTCAACTAGATCAATAAACACCCTTTGAAATCCTTTTCATCATCCTTACACAAATCTCTAAGCATGAATCATTCTAATCCTTGAGTTTCTTCCTGAAAACACCTTGTTTCAATCATTTTAAGGACCAATGCTCCCTAGCCTCCTACTGGACAACGTTGACTACCAGGTTCCCCTACTCTGCACCTGCACTAATCACTAGCGGGTTGCTCAGTTTTGGGTGTGTATTGATTCTAGAAATTCAGGAAAAAGAGAGAGAATACCAAATCCCACTCTTCTACAAGCTTCTAGGATCTTGTTGGCTTAGGTTGGGCTGACCCGAGTTCAATCTATACTGTGCACCAACAAAACCTTTAATCACTGGCCATTTCAGCAACGACATGCAAATAGATCGCAGTCTCACATGAAGTGACTATGGGAGGATACAAAACCATGTTTTTGCATCCTTGAGGGATGATGCGATGTGGTATTTTTATGTTCTTTTATCTTTAACATACATAAATCACTTTGTCACATTCATTTAATCACATAAACATATCATATAAGCCCATCATCACCACTTCTCTATAATAAAATGCAACTATAATAATTTGTTATGCTACAATAGATAAAAAGAAAATATACACATGAAGACTCATATTTTACCATGGTTCATCCCAATGTGGTATTATGTCCATAAGAACTATTTCTTATAATAATGAATTTGTACAACAAACAGTTCTTGGCATACACATTCAGCTGCAGGCTATCTGCACAATCAGTTGCAAACACAGGCCTCTGGACACTCAATTGTAGAGCCTCGCCTTCTTGCCCAAATCATAGATCACAAAGATATAACCATTCAATTCAATATGTGATTCTAAGATTACTTCCTTCTTTATTATTGATCCATATATATATACTATTACATTGAGGGATATATCTTCAAAATACCATGGTCCACATACCATGGATGCCCCTAATACAAGCTACTATGGTCTGAAAACCATTCATATTTTACAATATTACATGCTTTTTACAAAAACGAGGGGCTTCAACCCACCTCAAAGCCCCCACACCACATAGTATATCTATTGCACGGTCCATTTGGAACTCCGCTGCATTCTTTACTTCACACTCTGCTCCAAAAAATGCAGAGTCTTCACTAAAACCTAGGCTAAGTTAGGTTGTGCCCAACAAGCCTCCAACACTCACATGTGACTCGTCCTGAGTCACTCAGCTTCTTTGCCTCTGATTTTTGTTGTGATGTTTTTGTAGGCCTGGTTGAACTGCTATAGAGTCTTTGTTACCTGCATTTCCTTGTTGCACACTTCCTCTAGCAGTGCCTCTGCCACATATTCTGCAGCCTTCTATACCAACGTTGTCTCTCTCTGTCAAAGCTCTTGAAGCTTCTCATACATTTCCTATAATATTTAGAGCACCTCATCCTACCAAGGTTGAATCCTCTCTATTAAAATTTGTTCTTCTTTCTTCAGCTCCTCAATTTTCTTTTGGAGGGTCTTCGACTCATTGATCTTCATGAGCTTTTTCGAGATTTGTAAGGTCTTCGTAGATGCCTAAATATCCTCTAACTATTGTTTCTTCTACTACATTTCTTCTTGTAGTTTTTGTACACTTGGATATTCTTGTAGCGAAGTCCAAATTTGCAAACTTTCGTCCAAGAGTTTTCCATAGTCTGCCACTGTTGCAGAGATATTGCCCACTATAGACTTTAGGTCAGTCTCCCTTTGATCCCGTACTTCTTGTGGCATATTTGGTTGCAACTTCATTTGTATCTCACTGATCTACATTTCATACTTAAATTTCACATTTGTAATCTTTTGCTTGTTTACGTTTACTGCAAGGCCGAGCTTCGTGGTCGTGTCCTCCATTGATTCGTCTTTGCCGACATCTAGGCATGGAATCTCTTTACATGTGGCTTTGACCACATCCTTGATATTTTGATGTTGTTGTGGTACTTCATCCATTTCTTGGATCACTTTCTCGAGCTTCTACCAAAGTACAACTTGCTCTTTTTTCTACTTGAATATTTAGTTGTGAGGTGTGTTGTTCGTGTAGCTTCAATTCTTCTATAATTTCCATGTGCAACTTGTGTAATCTTGGTAATGGTACTAGTGCAATGTTCATATTGACATGACTCCATTCCTTAGCCTATTGTTGTAGTTCAGTGGAGTCAAACTATAGGGCTCCTGTAGGTATTTTTTCTAACCTCACTGTAAGCGTAGTCTCTATATGCCTTTCTACTCCAACCCTTTCCTCTATCTACGCTAGTTGTCTGACTGTCTATGCTAGTATCTTTAATTTTTTGATCCACTTTGTGACATTGGTTAGAAGTGCACTGTAGCAATCTTCTACTCTACTCCAGGATTCAACTTTCACTTCCTAAATCCTATCTCCGATAAGCTCCAGATCCCCATCAGTAAGGACCATGATATCCTTCGTTTTATATGCCTTATACTTTTTCTTGATCTTTGTGGCATCTTTGCCTTGCACTTTTCTCTTTTCTACGACATCTTGTTATGTTTCTACCTTTTCAACCTCCTTATTATGCTTATCTCCCTTAGGAGGATCCTAGAGACCCTCATCATGTTGCTCTTCTTCCTCTGATTCATGCTCATCCTTGTCCTTTTCCTTGTCTTTTCCTCTTGCTTCACCATGCTGTTATGTGTCCTCCTCTCCTTCTCTCGCACTATTTCTTGCTTCTACCTTTGTCTCTGGAAAGTCATCCATTTTGTGGGCCACTATTGTGCATGTTCTAAGAGATCATCCTCGGCAACTAAGTAAGGCAAGGCATGTCATTCCTTCTTTGTATCCCTACATGCATGTATGTACACTTTATGAAAATCTTCCTTGAAATTCACCACAACACTATATTGCTCGTATAGGCTTGGCGACAGGTGAGGGTGTTGGTTCAACATGATATGAAAATCCATATGGTACAATATTAATAACATCTTGTTCTCCATTTCTTGCAACGGTTGGGTGGTAAACCATATTAAGGCATACCGCGCAGCTTCACATACATCTGATGCTACTGGGGGAAACTATGAATCCTCCATCTCTCTCCATGCTATCATTGCAATAATCAAAAGGAACCACACATAATGGAATGTGGTACCTTTCTCCTGGATTCATGGCAATCATCTAGAAATTTCTTGCATAAGTATTCGACTCAGTTATATTGGACCCCATTGGAACAGTACGTGGATAATAAAACCATCAATGCAAGAAATTCATTTTCCTAACACTTTCTCATGATATTTCCAGCCAATATGTGTGTTGCAAAGCAAACTTCCTAGTCACTGATTGAATTGATGTCATATCCCCTCTTTCCTTTTTCTAGCCCAAAATTCTTCTTCATACTATCTACTATATCACAGTCCTAATCTTTCCAACGAAATCCTCTATGGGGTTCTACCCTTGGTATGGTAGTCTCATGGTCCTCCAGATCAACATTGGGTATATGGGGATCTTATTTCCCATCCATAAGCATCCATCATGCACCAGCATGACAAACTCACACACACACACCAATTTCCTTAGACTTTTGCTGAAGTGCAACACATTTAACATATTCAATAATCCCAACTATGCCAACCCATTTTCCCACTCTTGTGGTTCTAGCCTTGTCACTCAAATGTCTAGGTAGTTCACCTATTTCAAATACTGGTCTGGTGCGAACTGAGGGTACTTATTCCTGTCATTAAAGTCATAATCCGCAAAGTTTGGTTGTGGTATTTTTCCATGTAATTCCCCAATAAATGGTACTTTCTCTTCCAGTAGGGGTGTGAAGGTGCCGAACTTTGCATCCTTCGAGTCATTGACTAGTTTATCATTTAGTTTCCTCAGTGGATGCTACTGTGGCTGATGCTACTGCGGGAATCTCAGGTGATTCTATAAGTGTATCAACAATTGTTATAGTGGTTGCTTCCATGAATCCTTCTAAGCCTCTCTTATTGAATATACGCACAAATTCTTCAGTTGATAAGATGTTCATGTGGAAATTCTCTGCAATTTCTTCACACTATCAGTACTTGAATTCTCAATTGAGCAAACTCTTTGAATTGGGTAGGAGGCGGATTTTTATAACAAGTCTGAAATTTGAACCCCATCATTAGATCTTATTTTGTCCATATTGCATTCAGATTGTGTTCATTAATTGCATATCTATCCTTAGATCTTTCCAATTTGTCATCATAAATGCAACTTTCCGCATATTTTTCCCTTTTAACAGTCATATTTCTATTTTCCAACTAACTTTGATACATCCATATTGTAGCAAACATCCCTTATTACATCATGGCTCCTACGAACTCCAACATACTTCAGACTATAGCAAAGTAACTTCCTGCGTCGAATCTCTTTCTACAGCATAGTTTATAGTCTAGTGCCCACTTTCAACTATAGGTGGTACTAAGACTTTTCTCGTTTATTCCTTAGAGCAAAGCTGTAGGGGCAGGGTTCTCCCTATATAGCTTCAACCTATTGCCATTTACTCTTCCTTGAATCAATTCTCCATTTAAATTAGCTAATTGAACTGTGCCTCCATCAATAATATGCTTAATAATATATGGGCCTAACCAATGCATCTTAAATTTCCCTAGAAATTTCACAAACTTACTATAATAGAGGAGAACATGGTATCCTACTTGGAACTTCTTCTGATTAATATGTTTATCATGCCAATCCTTTTCTCTTACTTTTTGTACTTGCTGATGGAAACCTTCTATAAATATGTCTTCTTCCAATGCAATCAACTGCAACATTCTTTCCTCCATTAAGTTAGGGTCTTCCATATCTGTAAAGTTGCAATCCTTAAGCTAGGCACAATGTATTCCATGGGCATCACAACTTCTTACCCATAAACTAACCTAAAGGGTGTTTGGTTTGTCCACATTTTACATGTGGTCCTATAAGCCCATAAAACTGTTGGAATTCTAAGATCACAGTCATCTCTATTCACATTGGATACCTTAGTAAGTGCATTCTCGAAAATATTGTTAAATGCATCCACTGTTCCATTGCCCTGAGGGTGATAAGGGGTACTCTTCTGATGATAGACTTGGAATTCCTCAATCAATGCTTCAATATTTATATTCAGGAAATGCAAACCTTGGTCACTCATCAAGATCTTTGGACATCCAAATATCAATAGTATGTATTCAAAAATAAGCTCCACAACAGTTTCTGCATTGCAATCCTTTACTAGTTGTGCATCAGCCCATCTTGTCAAGTAATCAATTGTTGTAATTATGTACCTCACACTAGTTCTTTTTCCATGTGGGTTGATGGGTCCAACAAAATCACTAACCCACTTATTGAAAGCCTGAAATGTAACTTGTGGTACCAGTGGCATCTCATATTTTCTTGAAGGCTTCCCTATTCTTTGACATGCATCACATGCTCAGAAGTACTCCTTTGCATCTCTGTGTAGTGTAGGCCACCACAATCATAGTCTCAAAATCTTCTATGCAATGGCTTTCCCTGCATAATGTCAAACATCTTCACCTTCATGAGCCTATGTTAGAATCATCTATCTTTCATGTTTGGGAACATATCTATGCAATATCTCATCTAGTCCCATATTATATAACTATCTTGCTATTAATAAAAAATCAGTTGCCTTAATTACTAATTCTTTCTTTTGCTACGTAGTATACTCTGAAGAAGTCATCCCTATGGTAAAAAGTTGAATGATATCTACAAAATGGTCATCTACAATTCTGATTGCAAATAACTACGCATCATGGAGATTATCCTCTATGTTGGTTAGTTCTTCCCCAGTTTACAACCTTACAAAATGGTCAAGTCCTGCATTCAATATTCCTAGTTTAACGATGATCTCAAATTCATATTCTTGAAATAATAGTAGCCATATGCAAATATTACCTCCTAAAATAGGTCTGTTAACCAAATACTTCTAGGCAGAGTGATCTGTAAACATTTTGAAGTGTGACCTCAACAAATAATTTCTAAACTTTTGCAAAGTGTACACCATTGCCAATCCTTCCCTTTCTATAGTTGTGTAATTCTTTTTTGCCTTAGATAACTTTCTATTTGCAAAGGCTATAACATGATCAATCTCTCCTGCACCAAGTTGTGCCAGTACTACTCCAAAAGTTATACAAGAGCCATCCACATGGACATGGAATTCCAATTAGGGAACACTAATATAAGTGAAACTACCATTTTTTCTTTCAGTATGTTGAGGCTCTTCTAATATTCTTCATTCCACTAAAAAGTTACACCCTTCTTCAATAATTTCTCCATTGGTGTAGTAACTTGAGCATACCCCTTGATAAGAAATTTGTAATACCCTATATGTCCCAATTTAGTGTGAAGTTGTCTTACTATCTTAGTTGGAAGCAAATTCACAATAGTAGTAGTCTTAGTAGCATCCACCATTTATCCTTGCTTGCAAGAAATATGGCCCAACAATATACCAAAAGGTACACAAAATATGAACTTCTTTAAATTCAAGGAGATCCGATATTGTCTACATGTGTTAAGAATAAGTCTTAAACTTCCAATATGTTTTCCTAGCAACCCAAATATTGTCCAATCATCAAAGTATACCTCCAAAAACTTGTGGATGTACTCTTTAAAACTTGCAACCACCATTCTAGAAAATATAGTAGGGGCATTCTTTAATCCAAAAGGCATTACTATGTATTGATATGAGCCCCATTCTGTAGCAAATGTGTTCTTATGTTGATCTTCAGGTGCAATCCTAATCTGATGATAACCTGAAAATCCATCTGTAAATGAGTAAGCTTCTTGACCTCGTACATTGTCTAGCACTTCATCTTTCAATGGGGTAGGGAATGGATCATGTAAACATGCATAATTTAACTTTCTTAAATCAACACAGATCCTAATTTCTCCTTGAGTTTTCTTTTCTTGTACCATCATAAGACTTACCCATTCTAACTCTTCCACTGGTTCAATAATTTCTGCTGATATCATCTTATCAAGTTATATCTTTACTTTCTCATTATACTTTGGGTTGTGTTAGTGTCCAGGTAGGGGTGATTTATCTACCTTATTCTGACATTAATCTTATCAATCTGGGTGTGTATCCTTTTAAGGCAACGTGCAAGGTATATGCAGGGGCATACGTGTAATCCTTCCCAACCAAGGGTTCATGATTTAAGATTCAAAACATAAATGCAAGATTAACAAATTATAGAATTGTAGAAATAATCATAAACAATAAAGAATTGTAACAGCAAACATAAATTGATAAATCACACACACACAAAGACGTAGAACCTGATCAAAAGAGAGGGCCCAGCTCTCTGATCAGGGTTGTGTTAACCACGAAAAGAATTAGAATAGAAAAATGGATGATATTTTATTACTTGATAACAAAAGTTTACAATATTGATGAGTGAACCCCCATTCACAAGATCAACCTGCAATTTATACACAATGAGGGAGATTAATAGATCTCTCGGAAACATAGCAACTTCAAATACAAAGATATACATCGGTTGAAATGGTATCAGCATCAGATGTCTGAGATAGCAAGAAGGCCCAATAATAGTTTAGGAAGCCTGTTCCCCGAGCCGCACAACCTCCTTCTGATTGGCCGTTGCCAGATCTATTGCAATACGCTGAGTTGAGGGTTCCTATTCTCATGCTGCAGTCAGACACACAATTTGGTACCGCAAATACATAAAATCCATGCGTTTTACTTCATTAATTAAAATATACCAATAGAACAAGTAAGGGGGAATTTACCTTGTAAGTTTAACATAACAACATAGGTAAATGAGTGCAAAAAGGTAAAAAAGGATAGTGGAAATCGATAAAAAGGTGGCCTGATTTGGCACCCAACAGGTTCAGTCTGTAAGGTCTTTTCTTGACTGGCTTCACATCGACCTTAAGGGGAATCTTCATAACTCATAGATCTCCTACTATACCCTTCATTTCTAAAAACTTTGTGGGAAACAGTTCTTGATATTGATGAAGTAACTCTGTCACTTTACTAACTGCCTCTTCATCCCAATAATCTCCTATTGTTGCAAACTTTGACTCCTTCTTTGATCCTATGTTCACCTTCTTAGTCTTTAGTGGCTTCATTATATCTGGTATCTCTAACTCAGGCCCATTTACTTTGTAGTATCCTTCTGATTCTACTATGTCGATGTTGCGAGGATCTTCCTCTTATTTTGCAGTAAGGTTATAAAATTCTAATGCATTTTCTATCTGTGCATCCCAATTAGGTTGCTGCCATGTCAATGGAGTTACATTCTCAAAATCATGTTCTTGATTGTCTGAAGGGCCAAATCTATGTATAGACAATCATCCTCAAAATTGAATGTTAATATGAAACCATCAACCTTATCTGCCTAGTTTATTGTACCATGTCGAAGCTTTGTTTCTAAGTACCAATTATTAGAGATCATCTCCATTGTATGAATGAATCCACATATCCATTTTTGTTGTGGAATATCCTTCCATGCTACAGTTCATATCTAGATATGCTTCCTAGAATTAGTTTCACCATCATATTTTATCTCTATTTCTGTATCTATCTATCCAAACCTTATCCACATCAATCTTAGACATTTCTTCCAGCCTTCTATATTCTTCTTGTGTGCACCCCACCATCTAACAGGGTAGCTTTTAGGCCTACATCCAAGGCTAACAACCTTTGATTCTCTAGAACATGTTCTTCATAATCATCAAGAAAATTATTCATATCACCCAAGCCATCATAAGAAGGTAGGTTACATACCTCAAATGTCATACAGTGAACTGGTTTGGTAATTCTTGCACAACACCTAGTGGATACTTCATGTAGACTATTCTGCCAGTTCTCCAATTCTTCTTCTGAGCCTGAGGTACAAGAACTATCATGCTCCCAACTCAACTTGCCTTCTGAAGTAGGGTTAAAATAATTTTGTTCTTGTGTTGTCATTTGATAGATATTATCTATACCAGCTGCAAAGTATTCTTGTCTAACTGGTTATGTATATCTTACTCCTTCTAATGGGTCCAAGGGAATAACCACTCTCATATTATTCCCTTCAAATATAATATGTCTCTTCTTCAGATTAATTATAGCCATATTGTCAAATTCCCAATCAAGTCCAAGAAATGTAGTATAAGTGTTACTATCATCAACGATTTCTATTACTTCAAATTCAACAGTAGTGCGAACTCCTTCAATATTCATTTTTAGAATTGGTAGTCTTCCTAAGGGGAAGACCTTTTTCTGATTTTCCATCCATAACTAAATAGGTAACCATTGTAGCATCAACTTACCCATTAATTCCCATGTTTTCTTTGTCAAAACATTAGCATCAAATCCCAGATCTAGAATAAATTGATCCATCTAATATTCTCATATCTTTGCACTAAGCCTTATTTCCCTTCCATCTCATGGTTTTTCTTTTGATGCACAAGAATCTATCAACTGTTGAAGCCCTTCTATAGCCTTTTGATCTCTTAAGAATTCCACAAAATTTTGTAAAAAATACTTTAAAGTACCTCCTTGATTTGTTGACTGTTGGTCTTATGTTGGAGCTCGATCCTGTGTTGAAGCTTAGTTTTGTGTCAAAACTTGATTTTGTGTCGGAGCTAATGATATGTCACAATTGTTTTTCTGCTTCAGCTGCGCACTAGAGGTCAAAGCTACAACATCCATAAAGCTTCACTTTTCTTCCATAAATACTTATTTTTCCTTTTGAATATGAAAATTAGGAACTTTCTCAACAATTTTTCTAACCCATGCAATTTTAGATTGTTTATTTCCATTTTCTTTATCACTACCCATTGTCACTCCACTTCTAGTAACAATACTAATTCGTGGTTTGTCATTCCTTATTTCAGCGAGAATCACTTGAATATTTTGTGTCAGTTGCTAATTCCTTTTTTCTTGCATTTTTTCCATAAGTATAGGACATTCTTCAATTACATAGTCAAAGGATTTACAGTACTTACATGTAGTAGTAGGGTTCTTACAATCTTTTGCAAAATTACCTTCCTAGCTGCAGTTATAGAAAATTATTTGTACATGTCCTCGACCAGTTCCAACACCTCAACCTCTTCCTTGGTAGACTCCTTGACCACCATGCTATCCACTGCCTTCATGTCCATGTTCTTATGCTTGTATTCTATATGTATCAGCATTGCGCTCCATCATTAGTTCATAAGCTCAACAATTATTCTCATCATGTCCTACTGATTTACAGAATTTGCAATATAAGTTCCTTGGAGTCTACACATATTTATGTAACAGGTAACAGTCTTTTGAGTGATGTTGGCCTCTAATCTTGCATATATCAACACAAGGCTAGATCCTACATTCAAAGGAGTCGGTTCTCCACTAGCCATGTAATCCCTAAAGATAGGACATTTTTCTTTAGAATGGCCCTCCAATCTGCACTTTGTACCCCATACTTCTTCTCTAACTTCTTTTCTTTTCTTGATATCTTGTATCTACAAGGTTAGGTTTGCTAGTTGACTATGAATTAGTTACATACATGCATTAGTATCTCCTATAGGTGAAGCTTTCAACTTCATCGCAATCTACAGAGCTTCGACTTGACTTGTTATCTTTTGTTGCATCAATGGTAATCTTATATGTGATAACAACGTAACTAAAAACCATTCTTGATGTTGGTGCAGAGATATTTTAAAGCTCACTTGATCCAATAAATTCTTAAATATATGATCAAATTCCCAAACAGACTCAATAGGTTTTTGTTTAATTTCTTTTAACTCAGTGATGCACAACGACTCCAAATTCGGCTTCTTAAATTCTCTGATCAATGCTTCCTTGGTATCGGCAAATGTTCTAATTTGATTACTTGAATACTTGATATACCATGTCAATTCTCTATTTTATAATCGTAATGAGCTAGGCTTTCTTTATATTTTCATCGTTTATCTGCTTCCTAATCCATACAACTTCACATAAAAACCAAAACTTCACATAAAACAGGTACCTTAATGGCATCAACCATATTTCTTCTTGGAGGGGGAGGGGGAGAAGCAGGGAGGGGGGTAGGGGGTAAGGAGGGTAGAATTAGGGGGAGGGGGAGAGTCAAAATACCATAGATCTTGCTATATTTTGGCTTCTATGAACTCTTAGGCTTGGAAAGTGAATACTGTGAAGCTACCTAGGGCTTATCAGGGTGGTTATCTTCTCTTTCACTTTTAGATTCACTCAACAGAGGACTATATTCAGTTTATACAAGGTCTTTGGGTCTTGTCCATGAGCTCTTTTCCTGGTATCTATTCTATATCTTTTTCCACTTTGTGTTGTTCTAATCTCTTGCTCAGGTTTATTTTCTTTTTTCCAAAAACTAGAAATCTAGCTACATCTGTAAAACTCCTTTTTCACATAAAATAATCTTAATCCAGAGTTTCAAATATTTCAAATACTTACCTCATATTCCTTTCAAGAATCATCTTTCTGCTTCACTGTTGGAAACAGTCTGGTCTACTACAAACTCATTAATGAATCCCCCCAAGATGTTATCAATAGAGAAATCGAGTGCCCTTGAAATCATGTTGTCAATGCTCTTGAGCGGTTGTACCAATTTAGGAGTCCACATCATAGCTTATCCACCCATTGTAGCAAATAACCCAATCATCCATTTTTTTCCCTAGCTTTGTTTTGGATCCTCCCTACCAACCATCCTTAGCAGCATGTCTTGCACTAGCTAGGTGCCTACGCTTTCAGTTGAGTTTCTTTGGCTTATTAGCTTATGTTTGCTAGCTTGTTTTCCTTTCAACTGAAAGCTGACATCCCGTGACTTGATTTTCAAATTACTCTTGTATTCACTTGGAGAATTGCATAGAACTAGAGGGAAACCAACCTTTCTCTCCAGAATTGTGTAGAGTATCAAGGTAGCCAAATGCTCTCCATAAATGCATAGAGCATGCAAATTTCCTTCCCCTTGAAAATTGTGTAGAGCAACCCATCATCGGGCTTGCTCTCAGAATTTGCGTAGTTCTGGCTAGTAGCCTTGGCTTCAGTCCATAAATTGTGTAGAGCTTGAGGGGTAGTTAGAGCCACTAAGCCCAGAAACTATGTAGAATTCATCCATAGGCTTTCAGTCCATTTCATGTGCTCCCAAGTTGATTGTTTCCCTCCAAGACTAATCAATCTTGCTTTGCAGGCATGGGCATCTTTTTCTCAAAAAGGAAAAAACCATCCCTAGATTTTATGGATCTATTTTTAGTAGCTAGAGGTTACATGCAAAATTCATTTTAGAAAACTCCTGCCAAGTATCGATTTTTCCTAGATTTGTGGCATGCATGTCATAAGCCTTAATCTTGTCAAAACTATTTATTTGATGCTTCAAAGCTAATTCTTCACTTTAGTCTTGGAGCTCTAGCATCCCTAATGCATATGGGAACATTCAACACACTCAGCTCAACTTTTTCTGGCTAAGTCCACTTTTCATGTCTTTTGCTACTTTTCTGTCACGTTTTGTATTTCAGTTTGTGTGAGTGTTGTTTGCTTGGCTTTGTTGAATGCTTGTTATCCTTTTAATGCATGTTAGCTTGTTCAAGCATTGTTTCAAGTTTTCCATTAAATCTCCTTTTTGTCGCATGCATGACATTATTTCTGCACTAATAGTCATCATTGTGGCAACTTGCTTCACACACTTTGTTGTTTTCCCTTCTCATTGAATCCTACACTCATTGATTGCATGCATGTTCATTCACTCATGTATGCACCCAGTAGCACACATGCAGTTAATCCTTACTATTTTCAGTCACTCATCGGCGAGTCTCAGCTACCTTGGTGATCTAAAAATGGGGCATTAAAGGCTTCTTGTCCACTTACAAGAACCTCTTCCACTTCCAAAGCTTAAATATTTCCAAGGCCTTATGATTGACCAATTGTGGAATTAAAAATACTTGCTTGAAAATAGGTGTATGCTGGTGTTTGTTTCTAATTGTTAATGTGTTTTAAGTTCACTTGCTTATGTTGATATAAGATACATATAACAATAAATAAAATTGCAAATAAGCAAACACATAAGGCACCAATATAATATGGAGTTCACCCAAAACTCTTGGGCTACATCTCCTTGAGCCCTAATCAACCCAACTAGGCTCTCTGGGATTATGGCTAAATTCTCTTTACAAGATCCACACTCAACTCCATTGGTTTACATAGAAACAATGGGCTTAGAATACCATCTTATCTTGTAGGTTGTCCATACTTCTACAGATATATCTAGGCTTCTTTGGACTAGATTCCTTCAATCAGCGCTTTGAGCGATCTTTCTCTAGCTTACACCAACTCCCTCAGAATTATTTCACTGTCTCTAGAATGCCTTCTTCTATCTTCAGCACACTCTCTTTGAGCCTCCAACCAACTCTCAAAAACCTCCAAGCGACTCTCATAAACCTTCCAGCGATCTTGGTAACCTTTCACTAATGTCAATTGAGCTCTCTAGTTCACTCGACCTCCAAGTGACTCCAAAACTCTTTGTGCTCTCTCAGCCTCTACGCACCTTCCTTGTCAATCGTGCTCTCAGTGTTTTTGTGGAATCCTTCAACTTTGCGGATCCACAACCGTTCCTCTGTGTGTAATCTTTCCCCTGCGGCTCTATGGCCTCCTTTGCTCCCTGTTGCTCTGCATCTAGCCCCTATGGCTTTGTGGCTCTGTGCCAGGCCATCAGGCTCTGTGCCAGGCCATCAGGCTCTGTGCATTATACAACTCATTCTTGTTACAAATGCATGCTTACATCATGGCAAGGAGAATGGGAGCCATTTTTACAGTGGGAAATGCACAGGCGACCTTTTTCCTTCAAAAGTAGCCAAACAATGCAATACACAGGAAAACTATCAAAAACACATGATTGGAGCATTTAACAAGATCTCAAAATGCATTCAATCACATCTATATCCCTCTCAAGTCCGTCCTGTCATCGCAAATTGTGATCGCACAGGCGAGAGGTCAAAAAACCCAAATATGAAGGAATACATAGAAAATCCAAAAACCCAGACTTCAAATATTATAGAATCACCCCTATAAACCTATCAGGTCTGTCATCTTATCGCATTTGCGAGTCGCATGGTGAAATGGCCAAAAACCCATTTACACGGGAAATACATTGAAAATTTGAATTTCTAGATTTCAAATATTATGAAATCGTGCTTATAAACTCCATCAAGTCTGCCCTTTTATCACTTATCGCAATCATAATGGCCATGAGGTCTTCTTTTCGACTAAGTTGATCCGCTGATCCCCTGATCCCCGATATCGCACATTGCATATTACATTGGCGGCACCATCACATATCGATGCCATCGTTGATCGCATATCAGCATATCGCAGTGCATGGGCCCTGATATCAGGGTTCGCTGATCATCGATCTCTGATCACTCTACACCTCATCAGCTATCGGCGCATCGCCCCATTGGCACATTGGCTATTGGCTATCAGATCTACCCTTCGCAATGCTATAGTCCTTCCCCTTGGGTTATGTGCAATGCAATATTGCATTGCGATAATCGCAATTGCATATCACTACGTCCTTTGGCCTGCTATCTGCTCCTTTGCCTTTCCCCGATGTGATTTCCTTAAGGAACGCATATAAGCCTTAAGCCCATTTTCATAAGAATTTGCCTCCTTTTCAAAGGATAAAGGCAACCTTCTTTCTATGATAACTTCATCATCTGAAGTCCATTTTGGTCCATTCAAGTTGTTTTGGATTCAAAATGAAACAATCTATGCAATGGGACTATTTCCAGGAGTAGCCCTTGACTTTCATTTTCCTCTGTGAGGAACACTTTAAACTTAGAAGTCTATTCTAGATCCATTTTGGATCACACCTTCCCACTAAAAGAACTTTTGGTCTCCAAAAGACTAATATACTGATCTAAACAATAAATGAGAGTAACAACACCCTCTTCTTTCAGCCTCCATACACTTGCCTTGCATAGTGTCTCTGAACCAAAGCTTTAACCACTTTCCTTCTTGGATGTGCTAGTCCTCCTGGGAAGAACTATTTTCCTCCTTTACTTCATGCAAAACTCCTACTGAGAAGGTTACAAAAGGTAGTTTGAACTTCTCTTCCTTGATCATTGATCCAAGGTGGCCCAAACCAATGTGAAGTTACATTTGCTTCACGAAATTTTCATTTGTACATGTTTGACATACTATCAACAACAACTATTAACAACAACAGGAATACAGACAACAACTAAATGGAATAAAATCCTACTTCAACAAAAGAAACATATTTTCGCATCTTGTGAACACCTCCATGTCTTACATTTGCATACAAATGATGGACTAGATAACAAGCCCACAAAACATGCCTTTAAAACAAATGACCCTTCAAGTCAAGCATGTCTTTTTATCTTTTCTACTTGTTTTTCCAAAGATGAGACACTTCATCATTATCTCCATCTTGGAGACCAACCTATGACTATTTAAACACCTTTCAGACAAGTAATCTTTGCTCTATCAATCAAGCATTCTGATCTGATACCACTTGCTCTGGTATAACCAGCTTTGATATCACCTTCTTTGAAGGTGCGGTTAATCAAACTTAAGCTCTGATACCACCTAATCTGAAAATGGGGGCACTAAAGTCTTCTTGTCCGCTTACAAGAACCTCTCCCACTTCCAAAGCTTAAATATTTCCAAGACCTTATCATTAACCAATTGCGGAATTAAAAGTACTTGCTTGAAAATAGGTGCATGCCAGTGTTTTTTTTTTAACTATTAATGTGTTTTAAGTTCACTTTCTTATGCTGATATACAATACATATAACAGTAAACAAAACAACAAATAAGCAAACACATAAGGCACAAATATAATATGGAGTTCACAAACCTCTTGGGCTACGTCTCCTTGAGCCATAGTAAACTCAACTAGGATCTCTAGGATTATAGCTAAATTTTTTTTACAATCTCCACGCTCAACTCCATATGTTTACATAGAAACAATGGGCTTAGAATACCATCTTATCCCGCTGGCTGTCCATACTTCTGCAGACAGGTCTAGGCTTCTTTGGACTAGATTCCTTCCATCAGCACTCTGAGTGATCTTGCTCTAGCTTGCACCAACTCCCTTAGAATTCTTTCACTGTCTCTGGAATGCCTTCTTCTATATTTAGCACACTCTGAACACCAGCAATAGCTAGATCATTTGATCTCTTTTCTACTCTTGGCTCTGGCTCTGGCTCTTCAACTCTTGAGCTCTCTGAGCCTCTCTCAACCTCTCCGTGCCTCTATAGTTTACTATACCTCCAAGCAACTCTTAGCAACCTTCCAGCAATCTTGGAAACCTTTCACTGTTGTCAATTGAGCTCTCTGGTTCACTCGACCTCCAAGTGACTCCAAAACTCTTTGTACTTTCTCAGCCTCTGCGCACATTCCTTGTCAATCATGCTCTCATTGTTTTTGTGGAATCCTCTGACTCTGTGGACCCACAACCATTCCTCTGCATGTAATCATTCCCCTGTGGCTCTGCGGCTTCCTCTAATCCTTGTGGCTCTGCGTTTGGCCCCTCTAGCTTTGTGGCTTTGTGGCTCTGTGCCTGGCCATCTAGCCCTATGCATTCTATAATGCATTCCTGTTACAAATGCCCACTTACAGCGTGGCAAGGAGAATGGGAGCCATTTTTACAGTGGGAAATATGTAGGTGACCTTTTTCCTGCAAAAATAGCCAAATAATGCAATACACAGGAAAACTATTGAAAACACATGATTGGAAAATTTAACTAGATCTCAAAATGCATTCAATCGCATCTATATCCCTCTTAGGTCTATCTTGTCATCACAAATCGTGATCGCACAGGCAGGAGGTCAAAAAACACAAACATGAAGGAATACATAGAAAATCTGAAAACCCAGACTTCAAATATTATAGAATCGTCCCTATAAACCTATCGGGTCCATCATCTTATTGCATTTGCAAGTCGTATGGCGAAATGGCCAAAAACCCATTTACACAGTAAATACATTGAAAATCTGAATTTCCAGATTTCAAATATTATGAAATCGTGCTTATAAACTCCATCAGTTCCACCCATTTATCACTTATTGCAATCGCAGCAGCCCCGGGGTCTTCCCTTCAACTATGTCAATTTGTCGCTCGCCGATATCACACATCGCATATCGCATCAGCGACACTATCACATATTGGTGCCATCGTTGATCACATATCGGCATATCACAGTGCATTGACCTTAGGATTGGGGGTTCACCAATCATCGATCTCTGATCACTCTAATCAGCGCCTCATCGGCTATCGACGCATCGGCTTCAACTATCGGATTGACCCTTTGCAATGCTATGGTCCTTCCCCTTGGGTTATGTGTGATGCAATAATCACAATCGCATATCGCTACGTCCTTCATCCTTCTATCCGCTCCTTTGCCTTTCTCCAATGTGATTTCCTTATGGAATGCATATAAGCCTTAAGCCCATTTTCATAATAATTTGCCTCCTTTTAAAAGGACAAAGGAAACCTTCTTTCTGCAATAATTTCATCATCCAAAGTCCATTTTGGTACATTCAAGTTGTGTTGGATTCATAATGAAACAATATATGCAATGGGACTATTTCTAGGAGCATCCCTGGACTTTCATTTTCCTTTGTGAGGAACACTTTAGACTTAGAAGTCTATTCTAGATCCATTTTGGATCACTTGGCCCAAATGTTTCCATGCCTAGCTTGCACTGTGAATTTCTAGAATGGAAGACCTTGCCTTGCTCCCAGAAATTGCGTAAAACTTTCCTCACACTAGCCTCTATTATGAAACCAGCTCACAAAAAGATAGAAAATATAGATCAATGCCTTAGAAATAAGCCTATTCGAGGGGGAAACCTCCTTTACATTACACAAATGAACAATTCTTAGATGATACAAATGAAAAGACCTTCCTTCTATATATAGGAGTCTAAGGGGTCATAATGTAATCAGAGCCAACATAACAATAATAATGTAAGGGAACAATAATCCCAATAGTGGGCTTCTATGGGGCACAATAATAACAATATGGGGACTACATGGGCACAACAATATAATAAGGGGTTGTACTAATAACAATAAGGGGTTACACTAGTAGGATAGGGACATAACATGCCCCTCTCCTTCAAAAAGTGTTGTCTTCAATGCTTGAGTAGTTATTGATTCTTCTGTATAAAATTATTGTCCTCCCGTGTGGAATATTAAGTGGGTAAGTTCTTCCACTTGAGGAGATACTTTGAAATTTATTGATTTCGTAGCTGTCGGTTTTTTATTTCTGTGACTGCTTCAAGTTCCAATATGATTTTCCTTCCTCATCAAGTTCTGGCAATATTTTTGAACTGGGATATTCTGCAACTTTTGAATGAGTGTCCACACTTATCCGTCCTTCTCCCATTCATCCCTTTCTTCATTTATCCAATCGGGTTGGATAATAGAAATAGCAAAAAACAATGCTTCCACATCCTCATCCTCTCTTGAGGGTGCGTCTACAACAACATTTTGCTTCCCTTTTTGTAGATGATTTCAAAGTCATAACCCAACATATTTGTGACCCATATTTTTTGTTCTTCTAAAGATAATATTTGTTCTAAAAGGTATCTAAGGCTATCATGATACATTTTTACCTTGAAGTGTCTTCCCATTAGGTAAGGTCACCATTTCTTAAGTGCATGTAGTATTGCCAACATTTCCTTCTCATAAATAGCTTGCTTGAGATGTAGCCATAAAAATACCCAATTTCCTACATCAAAACTTCTTTCACTGCAATGTTGATTTGTGTGTTGATTCATTCGATTCTTCACCAAAGTGGCGTTATCGTTTCAAAGTTAGAGAACTTTTTGTTGATGCTCAATGTGATCTTTCACTACTTGAATCTTTTTCTTCTTGACATGTCCTTCTATCTTGGGAGTTTGAGGAGTGGTAATTTCTTCCAATGCATTACAAGATATGGTTGGATTCATTTTCTTGATGGTCGATGTGATATTTCACTTCTTGAACATTTTTCTTCTTGATATATCCTTCTACCTTGATAGTTTGAGGAGTGGTAATTCTGGCCAATGCATTACAAGATATGGTCGGATTCATTTCTTCTTTATCGATGTGATATTTCACTTCTTGAACCTTTTTCTTCTTGATATGTCCTATCTTGAGAGTTTGAGGAGTGGTAATTCTTTCCAATGCTTTACAAGATATGGTCGGATTAATTTCTTCTTTCTCTGGGGTTGGTTCCTGGTGTATATCTTCTTCTTTTGACGTTTCTTGATGCTTTTCTTCCTCCTCTTCATAATCTATTTAAAATAATTTCTTCTCAGCACACTTACGACCTTTAGTCTATTTGTTATCACAATTGTAACAAAGCCCTTTTTCTCTTTTTTCTTCCAATTTTTGTGGTGTCAACCTTGTAGGTTATGGAAGGCTAGGAGAAACAACACTTCCATCTTTATAGTTGTGAGGGGTAGACTTCCTTGTTGCCATAATTTTTCTTTCCACTTTTCTTGCCAACCTGAATGCCCTCTCTAATGAATTAGGTTCCCAAAGATGAACCTCATGTTGAATGTTATCCTTTAAAGTCCCTATGGAGACATCAATCCCCTGCTTCTCTAGAATATCATTTTCCCTTATATTCAATTTTTTAAAGTACTCAATGTTATTTGCCATTGAACACTTTTGTTTGAGATTTATCAATTGGCTAAATAAAGTGTTGCTCTTTGTATCCTCATAATGTGCTATCATTTCCTCCATGAAAATTGACCACGTAATAAGTGGTTTACGAGAACAAAGATATTTATACCATAAAAATTGAGACGGTTATAAATATGAAGATGTAATACGTACCTTTTGTAACAATTTCACCTCATGTAGATCAAAATATTGCTCCATCTATAGTATCCAATTTACCAGATCCTTGCCATCAATCTTCCTCATATCACCTTTTCTTGATTTTAGGAGCTTGATCTTGAAATGAATGTACCTCTGTAATTTCAGATCTCCAAGTTCTGTAATTATGTCCTACAGCAGTCCTCTGTTCCCTCTTTCCAATGCCACTAGTCTAATCGAAATTGGATTCAATTTGATGCTAAGAGAGAATGTTATGACAATTTTCCCAAGGTCACCTATTTAGGATGTAATTCAGGAGCCTGCAAAAACCCTAAATGTCTTGGACTGTATCTCTGAAAAATATAGTGAAAAAATATCTGAAATTTGGGCCCGAGCTTCACCACAATTACAGCTCAAATGGGTTTTAAGTTTAGAGTTTGAACCTTCATATAAAATAATTTATAGCAGAAATTCCACGATGACCTATTTGAGATGAAACTATGGAGCTTGCAAAAACCCTAACATCCTCTGATCATATCTACAAAATTATAGCTAACCAAGATCTGAAATTTGGACCCCAAGTTCAGACTGATTTCGTCTCAAATGGGCTTTGTTTTTAGCTTCTGAAACTTCGTAGCAAAATAGTTATTGCAAAAATTCCACGATGACCTTTTTGAAGTAGCGAAACCCTAGAATCCAAAGCTCTGATACCAAATGTTATGAAACCAGCTCATAAAAAGATAGAAAAGAGAGATAAATGCCTTATAATTGAACCTCTTCGAGGGGGAGACCTCCTTTACATTACACAAATGAAGAATTCTTGGATGATATAAATGACAAGACCTCCTTTTTATATATAGGAGTCTAAGGGGTCATAATATAATCAGTGCCGACATAACAATAATAATGTAAGGGCACAATAATAACAATATGTGGACTATATGGGCACAAAAATATAATAAGGGGGTTGTACTAATAACAATAACGGGTTACACTAGTAGTATAGGGACCTAACATACACCTTCCTTGACTCACTACATCGGTCACAACCTTCCTACTGATAGAGTTATCTTACTTGCCTCTGTGCGACATCGCGGTCAAGGTGTTACTATACAACCCACTACTGCGACTCCTACACCAAACAATTTGAGGTCTAATTGGGACTTCTTACCAGGGAGATCCCCTTACATGTTGGCAGATCCAGCACCATCAACAGAACATTATGCTAATAAATGTAGATAAAAGAAACAAGATTTTAGAAACAAACCAAATGCAAATTTGACAAAATAAAATTAGAACAAAGATAATACGTTCTTATCATGTAATGTATAACAAGAAACCCAAGGGTGTATGGTTTCTAGATTCACGGTGCAACAATCACATAACAGAGAACATAGAAATGTTTTCCAATCTAGATGAAAATGTGGAATCTGAAGTGACATTAGGGGTTGATAATAAAGTCTCTGTCATGGGCAAGGAAGAGTCGACATCCTAACAATGAAGGGGGAGAAGAAGTACATTTCAGATGTCTATTTTGTCGATATTTTGAAACATAATCTCATAATCATTGGACAACTCAAGCAAAAGGGATACACTATCTTTTAAAAAAATGGAGAGGGAACAATTTTGGATAAGTCTCCAAGCAAACAATTGATTGCAAATTTTCAAATTACAAGGAATAAAATGTTTCCCCTAAAGATAAAACCATATTTGAAGGAAGAAGGTGCGCAAGCACAACTGTCAATGAATTCACAAGAGGATGAGAGAAAAGTTGCAACTATCACTCAAAAATACTTTCAGCCAAAGGTCAAAGATGCAAACTGGTTATGGAATTTGATGGTTGGTCATCTTAATTTTGGAGGTTTGAATTTTTTTCATAGGAAAGGCATGGTTAAAGGATTGCCACTCATAGAAAAACGAGACAACCTATGTGAAGGATGCATCTTGGGAAAACAACATAGAGAATCATTTCCAAAATAAAAGTCAATAAGGGAAAAAGGATCGTCAGAGATTCTCCATTTAGATTGATGTGGACCAATGCAGACATTATCTATTGGTGGAAACTATTATTTATTGACTTTCATAGATGACTACACAAGAAAGAAATGGGTCTACTTTCTAAACCAGAAAAGTGAAGTGTGTGAGCACTTCCTCAGTACAAATATCTTGTTGAGAAGGAAAGTGGATACTACATAAAAGTTTTGAGGACTGAAAGAGGTGGTGAATACATCTCAAATGACTTCGTATGTTTTTGTAGGGAATATGGAATTCACGAGCAATTTACAACAAGGTATACACCTCAGCAAAATACTATTATCCAAATGACAAGGAGTATGTTTTTTTTTTGTAAGCTTGGTAGGAATCTCTAATTTTCTTGTTTACATATCCATTATTCACCCCGCTACGGGGGGAGGGTAGCCCAAGAATTGAACCCAAGATCTCCAGTTCGGTGAGAATGACAAGGGTATGTTGAAGACAAAGCGTTTTCCAAATGACTGTTGGGTTGAAGTTGTCGCTTGCTTGACATATATCATTAATAGTTGTACAACTAAAAGTGTCAAGAATTTGGTTCCTGAAGAGGCATGGAGTGGGAGAAAGTATAGTGTCATTCACATGAGAGGGTTTAGATGTAGCTTATGCACATGTCCCAAATGAATTAAGGAAGAAGTTCGACAATGAGGGGGAGAAATGCATATTCGTTGGATATAGTGATGAATCCAAGGCATACAAGCTCTACAATCCATTAACCAAGAAGGTCATAATAAAAAGAGATGTGCAGTTCATAGAAGATGAAGCATGGGATGGAAGTTTGGAGAAGACAATCA
Organism: Pinus taeda; assembly: GCA_000404065.3. Lineage (NCBI taxonomy): Eukaryota > Viridiplantae > Streptophyta > Pinopsida > Pinales > Pinaceae > Pinus > Pinus taeda. Next base: position 65,795 of record APFE030058271.1, read on the forward strand.
ATGTGAATACATTGTTGAAAATAGCAACAAGAAATGTTAAAGGTAGAATCCATAAATTCCAATTTAATTTGTCCTTGAATTAAATTGTGAATTAAAATTGTAATTCTTTTCTCATAACAACTTGTAATAGTTAAATAAGTTAAGTTGACTTAGTTAACTTAGGAATTTCAAGTCAGAAGTCTTTTGGAAGTCATATATATGTTCTCCCTAAGTTTTAGGGGTCCATAATGATTTTAATTATGACTTGTAATTATATAACTCATTTTACTGAGTTATGTTCAGTTAAATTAGTTCCAAATTGTTAGTGGAACTAATAGAGAGTTAAACATCAGTTGGTGCACTAGTGCATCCATGGGTGTCACTCTATTTAACTAAATATTCCGTCATCAGAAACTCATGCATCACAATTCTAAGAAATACCCAGTTGAGACTTAGAGTGTAGGGACATTGTACTATCAGTTGTATGATTTATTGAGTTCTAAATATCATGCATGCAATCAGAGAAGGACCTAATTTTGGATTGTGCGGCTATGGATGAGGAATTTCCCTTTAAATACGAGATAATTCTCTTAGTAATTGTGCAAGGAATTAGAATCTCAGAGACTTGTTCATCCAAACTTAAACAAGAACACAACAACTTACAAATATAATCATAAACATAGAGACACAGTAGAAAAACACTTCATTTAATTAATATAAAAATACTGAAATATGCTTGCAAATAGAATGGAAATAAGATAGCTCGGGCGATGGTGACTTATCTCTGAGAAGATATGGGGGAGCTACATGCCTCTAAAATGTGTTACAATGAGGTTCGAGGACCTATTTATTATTGGAAAACATGAGAAAACCATAAACAACCAAAACCCTAACCTCAAGAGATGTAACATGAAGAATTTGTGGGCCCCGTTGGGGTTAGTTGGGCAGCACACTTCCTGGGGTTGTAACTTGGTCATTTTATCTTTGTTTGGCATGTACGATACCTTGTTGGAAAGGTCTCTATGAGTGCTACAGGTTTCACCACATGCCCCTACCTATGGGTACGAGCTTGCTGCAAACCCCAAAAAAATGCCGTTTAGGGGGTCAAAATTGCTTAGGAAGTTCAGGACCTGAAAAACTGCTAAAAATAGTAAATGCTGAAATGAACAAGGAAACATATGAAAGACTGGGGGGTCTAGGTGGAATAGGTAGGTGGCCACCAATATCCACCTGGATCATTCCTCCCCCCTTAGGAAGCAATGGTTCCCATTGCATGCAGAGCATCCACGAGGAGAGTAAATTTTTGTTGAATGCATCCTTAGTGAACCACTTGCCCTGGTGAAGGAGTTGGCCTACTATGACAGCTTGATATAGTTGTATCCTCTTTTGGTGAGTGTTCTTGATCTGTGTGTCCATGATTTGATCAGTTGTGGCCTATTCCATGTAGTCTGCGTTGATCTCTTTTGGTGTGAGCTATTCTGCAATTTCATATGTGTCCAACAATGGTGGAAAGTATGGCCGAAGGTGATCTACATTGAACATTGGGTGAAAATAAAGGAATGGTGAGATGCTAAGCTCAAAGGCATTGTCATCGATGGCCTTGGTGATGGTGTATGGATCATATCAAAGCGGGAGAAGCTTGTGATGGGGTCCAACAAGGTGCTCCTTCTGCAAATGTAGCCAAAATTTGTTGCCCACCTGGAACTTGTGCAACACTCAATGTTGATCATGGTGTTGCTTGTACTTAGCATTGACTCTATCCAGTATATCATGGACCTACTGGCGAATGTGTTACATTCGCTCAATGAAGTTGTTAGTCCTTTCAGATTGAGACTAAACGTGAGACGAATCTACCTGAGTGGCTGCGAATGGTATGGCAACATCAATGGGGAATAATGGCTAAATTCCCAACACTTCTTGAAAGGGGTTGTGGCTTGTTGAGTTGTTGAGTTTTGAGGATGGAAAGCCATGGACTTAGTAAGTTTTTTATCAAACATCAAACAGAGACATGACCAAAATGTACTTAGGAATATACTGTCTGGATCTAAGACAATGGACTGTGGGATCCTATTTCTGGGAAGACTAGTGTCTTTTCGAATGAATAGCCCTCCAGGTTTGGTAGCTACCCTAGAAACAATAGTTTAAAGCAATTCACAATTTCTTTTATGTATAATAGATAAGAGAAAGACAATGGAACCAACCTATAACTTCCACTTAATCGCTTGTTTGATCTCTCTCCCCCTTGACAGAGCTTGCAACTCCTCCCTTTACTTATCCCACTTGGAGAGTACCGACAGAAACTCAGTAACAAAGAACCGTTAAAGAATCTTGATCTATTATAACATAAACATTACACAATCAAATATATAATGAACATACAATAACATTTACAAATGATAACATTCACAAGTGCATTATCATATGGAAGAAAACTTGAAGAACTTTATTAAATAGAAGGGAGAATTAAAACCCAATTGTTTGATCCAGCATCATTCTCCCAGCATCAATCCCTCTTCACCTCATGAAATAGCAAGATCAAACCAACAATATAATTCTCTTTCCTCAAATACAAACTATCAACACTTCCTTGCAATTCACAATATTCCAGCCTTTAGATCTCTTAGATGAGGGATCCATTTATAGATGTGTGCAAGGGTGTGAGTTCATCTCTGGGGTTTTTTATTAAGTGTCATTCCACTTGTTGCATTTGGTTCCACTTGGAGATTTCTTGGATCTCTTACTCATCCCTAGGCGAATTTAGAGAGGCAAGTGTCATAGGAGAAGTTTCGAGAAGATCCCATGAGAATCGACTTAACAAACTGTCTTGGACATTTGTCCATCCTCGCCCATCACACCCTATAGAAGGTCTAATCAGTATGCATTGCACCTGAGCAGTGTACCACTCAGTATACATCACACCTGGCCAATGTAGTAGTCAGTATGGTTCAGTTTAGGCCATTTCTGGATGTCTTTTCATGTGGAACTTTTGGGGAATGATGTAATCAAATGACCATGTTCTTTTAGGGTATGAAAAAAATCTTGTAGGGGTTGATAAGCCCTAGTTTATTAACATATAAATTTTGGGTTGAAGTGCCCAAATATGTCTATAGTAGTTTCCCCCTAAAGCATGAAGTCGTAAATCTTGATGTCGGGTGAAATGCTATATCATGAGGATCCGAGGTTTCAAACTGGAAGGTGACCTGTATAAGATACAATACAATACATCATCATAATATAATTTTCATGATCTAGCTAAGGCGGGCATTCCCATGTTGAGCTTTATAAATTCATTTCTTGTACATAGATTAGATAGTCGTATGCGAATGCAGACTAGTGATTCTTCAGATGTAAAGTCATCATCCTTGGTTCGGATGATCATCTGTGTAGCTTATGTGTACATTTGATGTCTTTATATCCCTGAATATATCACAGCCCAGATGGATGAAACTAGATTTGGGGTCTTCAAACTCGTTCAATCTTTGCCCGATGTACAAGTCAATCCATGTGAAGAGATATTCTAAAGTCGAACATGGAAAGACATCGCCTGATTACCAGCCAATAATGTGAGCTATTAACAGACGCGAGAGGAATCACTGATAATGATAATGCCCCTCAAGGTAGTACAGTACAATTCATGTGGTGTGAATATATGATCTGATGTCGAACACTATGTAAAATCTTTCGGTCAAAGGCCATTGATGTCAACCTATCGATGGAAGTGAGAAACTTTCCATTGAGGCATGCAAGCTTCAAAGTACTGAAAGGGGTGTTTCTAAGTCAACTTCTTGGATAATGAGCTAATGTCCAAAAGAACTGACTTGTCGTAGGAAGGCCTTAATGTATCCCACATCTACGACATGAAATGAAGCAAATGATTTTCTGGAGGTGAAAACAATCTGACGACACAAGGTTCAGGAATGGCGGTCATGAAAAATGAAGGTTGAAGGTATTGCAGTGGATGAGGCATTAACTGGATTGTGGTTTCTCAACTGAATGACTTCTCTTAAATATGTCGGAAACACTGAGATGGATTGGTAGTGTTAACCCAAAAAGATGTATGGTGTGGAAGACTAATGGTGAAATGACCAGTGAATGGAATAACCCAACCCGAATCAATAATGGTGATGGAGTGAAAGTGTCATGTTCAAGAGCGACCTACTACCATAAGTTCTTCAAGTTTTTTTCCACTTTTCCCCAGTCATTGCTAACAAATACCTCTTTATTTTTGTCAAGCTTGAGGAGGATAACAAATGCTTGTTCTATAATTTTCCCTTTGGTCAAACCTGTTTCTATGTTTTAACGAGTCTAGTGATAGTGAAACTCATTCTTGTCTAGAATGGACAAGTTTGTCGCTATTTTTTAACGAGTTTAACGACAAGGATAACTTGGTCCTTTTCATATTTAGAGAGTTTGAAAAGGGAAGAAAAGGAAACTCCAGAAGTTCTTTTTCGTAGAATAATCCCTTATGTCCAAAAAAGGATAAAATAATACAAAAGGGATGACTTTTTCGATCACTTTAACAAGACGAAAAAGACAAGTGCTCAAACTTTTTCGTGAGATAATCCCTCAGGTCTGAAAAAGATTAAAATATATAGGAGGGATGACACTTCCAATCACTTTAACGAGCTAGAAAGGTCAATTGCTCGACAATCTTTTCATATTTAATGAGTCTGAAAAGGGTTTAAAGGAGACTCGGTTTTGAGGAACGAGTGGTGTCTAGGGTAGCAACTGGTTCTGGGTAACCTTGGAACTTCTCGAAACATGGTCGTTTTGATAGGTCCCTATAACACTACTGATTACCCCATTACTATTGTAGTTGTATCCCTTATTAATATTGTTGTGCCCCTATTGTCCCCATATTTTTATTACTGTGCCCCATAGAATCCCTCTATTGTTATTTTTGTGGCTTTATATTATTATTGTTCGGTCAGCTCCTTAGACTCCTATACATAGAAAGGAGGTTTTGTCATTTGTATAATCCAAGAATTGTTCATTTGTGTAATGTAAAGGAGGTTGCCCCCTCGAAGAGGTTGAATTCTAAGGTGTTCAACTATCTTTTCTATCTTTTTGTGAGCTGGTTTCATAACATTTGGTGTAAGAGCTTTGGATTCTAGGGTTTCGCTGCTCCAAATAGGTCATCGTGGCATTCTCGCTATAACTTTTTTCTGTAGCATTTCAGAAGCGAAAAAAACCCATTTCCAATGAAATCGCCCTAAACCTCGGGTCCAAATTTTAGAGCTTTTCGTGCTATATTTGCAAAGATATGATCTGAGGAAGTTGGTCTTTTGGTAGACTCCTGAATTACATTTCAAATAGGTGACCTGGGGAAAATCGTCATAACTTTCTCGCTGAGCATCGGATTGAAATTTTGTAAGAAGGTATAGAAAGAGGGAAGACTATAGTTTCTTGTATGTATTTTTCAATGCCAAAGGTTGAAACAGTGACACGTGGCACTTCATACAATTTCACTCTTCTCGAAAGGTATATAATCAAGTCATCTTGGGAGATTGTGCATAACACTTTCTTGGAGAATCCAATTTGGATCAGATTGGTGGCATTGTTAAGAGGACACAAAGGGCTACTATAGGTTAGAATTTCAGAACTAGATGATTTGAAATTACAGAGATACATCAGATTCAATTTCAAGCTCCTACAAAGTGAAAAAAAAGGTGTGTAGTTTTTTTTAAATTTTTGCATAAGCTTGGTTTGAAAAATTAGTTTAAAGGAATTCAAAGGGCATAGTAAAACATTAATATCGGTAATTGATGCCCCGAGGAAAGAAAA
>APFE030058275.1:781-23882 GCA_000404065.3 Pinus taeda
CAACGTAGAGGAGGTTATGTATTATGCATGATTCCACAAATAGTGTATAATCAGGATAATATCTGTGAATAAGTGTCACATTATTCAAAATTTCTACATGTTTTATTTTTTTATTTTATGATTAATTTGTTATATCTCAATTCTGACTATACCATAGTCAACTTTCTCTTTATTGCGTTGATCATACAGTCAGGATGTCGGACAAGTGGGAGTTTTCTTTGTTTTGTAATTCACCTATTGTATCCTCACCCCGATTATACTATAGTCGAGTGATTTCATCAAGCCGATTAGTTCGAAGGTCGGCCAATGTTGGCGTCTGGAGGTTGCTCGGATTATTTATAATAAAATTCCTAGTCATCCTGACTTTCTAGTCATGTGTCGGAAGGTCGCGTAGTCTAGGGGTTAATTTTTTTACAAAATGTTTCTCGATCCATTTTGATACTTAAGTCTTAAAAAAAAATGATGCTTTTTGTTTTGTTTTTTTTTTTTGTGATGCACATAAGAAAAAATATTCCTTGTAAACCTCATAACAGCAATGCAAATTATTGTCTGAATTTTTAAATTATATCTTTTGTATCAAAAAATTACAGAACAACTAAGTATTACTTTTTTTATTTTGAATCACAAAGAACATTAGCAATAACACAAAGGATTTTTATTCCTCTTGTGTTCAATTAATTTATGCTCATATTTTATCTACAATTGAGAATAAAAAATGATTGACATATGCAATTCTACCTTTAGCTCTTATGTGTTATTTACTTAATATTAGCAATAAAAATGTCTAAATAATTTTTTGGATTCTAGTTACTTGAAACTAGTGACGAAGGCTATATTTAGTCATTTCTAAATAATTGTTTACATGTGTCATAGTTAAAGTTACTAATGTAGACTTTGTTTAATAACCACGAAGTAAATTGTTTAGGAAGTTGAAAGCATAATATAGACTTGTTATACATAGAACTATTTCTCCAACTAAAATACAAAGTTGTTTTGATGTTTTTTTCAAAGAAATCAAATGTACAAATGCTTTGAAAACACTTATACCATGTGTAGCGATATTGCAATGAAAGAAATGAATAAGAATCATATCCAAATAACAGGGACAAATGAGTAACAAACTTTTTGGATTCTAGATCTTTGAACAAAGGAGAGTATACCTAAGATTGCCACATCTATCATAGCTATCATGTTTTTCACTAGTTTCCTCTCCGGTGGCATAGATATCTGATTATCCTGCACAATGCATAGCTGCAAAATCAGCAAGAGAAAATCCATGAACATTGACCAAGTACATGAAAGGAAATAACACTAACAACATTTGTCTTTATTTCAACCAGAATCCTAAATAGGAGTAGGAAAATGGAATATTTATCAATGATTGGAAGATATACCATGTGTCCTTTGTTAATAAAAATCTATTAATAAGCACTTTGATTAGGGTTGCATAGAGATCCTTTGTATGTCCAAGGATTCTTATATTGACTTAATGTTAATCAATGTTTTCTTTTATTCATAGCTCACTCACAAAATACCATTTATATACCTCTAGTTAAATTGGATGAGAAAATAAAAGAGATATATGAAAAACAAGGAAAACCTACAAATTTTGTTATGATAACGACTAGGGCAATAGAAGAGTATCTAGGACACATGGCGGTTCTAGTATTTGAGAACCATGAAATTTCCTCAAGGTTGGCAACTAAGACAATATAAGCACAGATCAAACATAACCATGTATAGATTGTTTAATATGTAACAAAGAGCATTTTTTCGCTTGTAGATGAAAGAATGCTTTCTTTTTTTATTATTGTATTACAATAAAAATAATTTGAAATCACTAGATTTCAATATTGAGTTGAAGCACATAGTGAGACCTTGTAGAGGCCTAGTATAAAAAGCAATATATCATAATTTGTCTTGTGAAAAAAGGGCCTAAGTATAAATGGAAATAAAAAAAGCTCAAAAAGTACGAGTAAAACATGTCATTTATGACTTCTTGGTTTACCTAGAAATAAGTTTCACATAATTGTTATTTTTCTAGTTTCTAGATTCAGTGACCTAGTGTAGCAATTTGTATCACTCCACAAGGAAAAGAACAATATAATACGGAGTCCATAAGAAAGACAACAACAAATGAATTATTTTCAAAGGCACATGATAAAACAAATACTAAGATTGAAAATCACAAAATTATAGGGAAAACTATCCATTGTGAGATTAATTATCATATTAACATCAAAATATTAAAATGTGCAATACATGCAGACTAGTTTTAGTTTCAGAAATGAGTGCATTATTAACTATATCATGATTATGTAGATACATAATACTGCTACAGTGAGTATATAAAATGGAAGATGAGTATACTCAAAGGTTATTTCATAAAACTTCCAAACAATATTAAATAATAGGTAATAAGTGCTTGAAAAACACATAACTCTTTATCCATAAATTTAAGCTTTTATGATCTCTCATTCATTCCACTATTTGAAGTGTGTGGCACATGTTTTGGATCATCATTGACCTGAGTTCATTGATTCATTGATAATATTGGTACAATAAAAATAGGTGACTGGACAGCAATTGTAGACACATTTTATGTTATACTATGTAACTCTGTTTTAACATGATCATTTGACATATGTTTTTGATTGGTGTATTGATGCAAATAATTTTTTTTTCCTCCAATTGAGGGCTAAATGAAACTGAATTAACATTAAATTATATTTCTACTATGCTTAATGAATACAAGGATAAAATCACTTGATTCAACTATTGAACAACTTATCAATATTTTGGAAGTAGGTGCATCCAAACATACAAGTTTAGTGATATTTTTATCAATCATAATGAGTTCGATATTGTTACAGTGAAGGCACAGACTCCAGAGTGACATGAGAGATCGAAAATAAGAAATCAAGTTACCAATGGTTGAGAGATAATTTTAAAAATTTCTCAATCTCTTGTTTACAATATATCTAGAGCACCAAATTTTATATGTTAAATAATAAATACATAAAATACGTAAGGCAATATTGTTACAAAAAACACTATGGTAGAGAGACACTAAAATTTGTCATAATTTCAGCTAAGATTGATTACATAGGTCAATGAAAAATGTATCATAAGAGCTCATAGTTCAAAATAACTAATATATTTATAGTAATGACAGCGTGCTAAAAAAAAGGGATCACTGATTTCAAATAGTACATGTATCATTCACCATCCATCAAAGAATCATTATCACAAACCAAACATTGGAAAACATTAACATGTGTTATGGTAAACAATTAACTGTTAGCTTGAAATTAAAAAGCAAGTTGCTACATAAACGATGCATGCACGTGACCATGCATCACTGATGACAAAGAGCCAAAAAAATTATTCGACATCATTGTTATAGCACTTAGCATTAGAAGAACCATAGTTTCCTTATACTATAGCTAAATTTGCAATTTTTTGTAAGTTGATATGCATTACAAGAGGAAACAAACAAAATTAGAAACCATAAATAAGATGTATCTTTTTTTAATTCATTAGATAATAAACTCACAATTATATATAACTACAATGTAATACTATATAGCTTAGGAAATAAAAAGCTTTGTGCAAGAAATTCAATTACCAACAGTACACAACCTGCAAAACAACACTTGTGAAAATATAAAAATTAAATTTCTGGAAGATTTGATATATGTAAACACACACACACACATGTTTCAATGCCTTTGTAGAAGCCCCCCCTTTTTTGACACAGAAGATTTCATAAATCAAGCAATTGAGCTATTTGTAGTTTTTTTTCTTCTTCTTAAGACAAAACAATTTCACAATTTATAGGAAAATGAGAATTCAAGTTAATATTGCAACAAAGAAAAGAAAAACATGCATATGTATATAATATGTTATAATTAATCTTTTTGTAAATAGACAATGTGTTTGTGCAACTAAGATATTATGGTCTTATTAACAAAACAATGCACTAGTTGTCAAAAAATTTTGAAAGAATAAGTTGCTCTAATAAATATGCACATTGGTTTCCAAATATGTGTCACAAAAAACAAGAAAAAAATAATTAAGTAGCATAGTCCAAGTATTTAGTATCAATGTAATCGCAATCTACCTAGATTATATTTAAATCACCAATTTCCTTCTTCTTTTTTCCATGAATTGAAATGCATTTTAAGAAGAGACAAAAAAACTAGGAAAGAGAAACAAGTTATAAAATCTCTTAATTCATTGCACAATAAATTTTTAATTGTATATAATTGCATCGCAACACTATATAGATCAGAAAACAGCAACAAAAAAAGCTAATTATAAAATGAACACTACATGAAAAAACAATTATACAAATAGGAAAATAAGGATGATTCGATCTATGGAAAAATAAACTGAAAATATAGCTATGTCAATTCTCCTGCAGTGCCTTCATTTAACATAGAGCATTCAATTGTATACATACAAAAATGAACACATTGATACACATGCAACTGTTTTGTTTCCTTCTTTTTTGTTTTTTTGTTTTTTTTTCCCTAACAAAACATAGTTCCAGAATTTACAGCAAATGAGAAACCAAGCCAATATTTAACAATGGAGAGAAAAACATCGGCATATATATAATATGGCATACTAACTATTATGGACTTACATTATGTTACTATGGAGCTAAGATCTAATACTATTATTAACCAAAAAACAAGACCCTAGTCTCATAGAAATTTTGATATAATTGAAATATCATATTGCATAGTGTGCATTTTTCTCTATATTTTCATATGGAGTAGGAAAACATGCAGGAAAAAGAGAAACAAGAACTAGCTATAAAAAAAAAAAAAAGAGAAAAAGAAAGTATTCTTGATTGAGGTATTTCAACATATATCTAGAAAGCACTTGACTAATTTTTTTTTTTTTATGTTTTTTAATTCTGCAACCTACAATAAAAGAAAAAACATTTATTAGTATTTCTGCAAGTATTTATCAATTATGAATTGGTGCCATACAGAAAATAAAAAATGAAAAAAGAAATAATAACTTAATTGTCAAAATGTATGAACTTGGATTAAGGATACAAGAGGGTGAGCCTCTTCAACTGGTAAAAACTCGAGTTCTGCCCGCACGGATGTCGAAGGGGGCCCTCGTCCTCCCCTCCCTCTTGAGATCGATGCCTTGAAACATCTAGTAGCCTCCAACGGCAAGAGGAAAGCAAACCCAAATCAGCAAAAGTGTGTAAAGAAAGCTGAATCCATCCCCTTTGTTGAACTTCCTGTAGAATGCCCCTGTCGAACTACACTAAACCTAAAAGAACACGGGCTCATTAGTTAATTTAATGGCCTTTGGCCCTCTCCCAAAGCTATTGATGGATGGGTCCAACAAAATTGGAGCCCCCTTGTCTCTAACGAAATCCGAAATCATCTGGTAGGAAAAGGCTATTATGTTTTTGTCTTTGATTCAGCAGAAGATCGAGACCTTATTTTCCAAAACAGTCCATATTTCATGGGCCCCCAAGGGCTCTATCTGAATAAATGGACACCGAACTTTGATCCTTCCCAGGATATTCCTTCAGTCGTTCCTATCTAGGTAAGGTTACCCCACCTCCCTCTTCATTGCCGGAACTCAAAATCTATGAAAACAATCGGGAACAAACTAGGAAGATACATTGATAGGGTTGAAAGGAAAGAACAATATTCGTGTGCCAGAATATGTGTTGAAGTCGATCTAGAGATAGGGTTTCCCAAGTAAATCAAGCTAACTGTAGATGGCTGGTCTCACATAAAGGAACTTGATTATGAATAGCTCCCCTTCAAGTGCCGACACTGTCACGGCTATGGCCATTTCGCTTGAAACTGCAAGAATAAAACTAAGGAAGAATTTGAAAAAGAGAAGGGCAAACAGTGGACACACACTCAAAAAGTAGGCACATCCAAGTAGACCAACAAAGCGAAAGGGAAAGGAGGGAATGCAAAGACCGGAGAACTCTCTTTTGGGAAGAGACAAACCGAAGTTTAAGCCACAGCAAATGTCACCATCTGAACAAATCCTTTTGCTATTCTAAAACCTCAAGAAGATCAAAACCAACCAAAACTTGAAGAGGGAGAGGTACAGTGGTATATGGAATAGATAGTAGACACAGAAATAAACTCGGGATCTCAGGATCTCAGGAACAAACTAGAGTAGCCACCTCAGAAATCCCTCGTGTAGACACAACCCTACAGGAAAACCAGGGCTCTCCAGTAGGTGTTGTATCCCCACTCTCTTATGCAGAAATGACCAAAAAGAAAAATTTGATAGACAACCTTGGTTCTTTCGAAGAAGACTCTTTTGAGCGATCCACCAAAAAGGCGAGAACAAAGTCTTGTAAGGAGATCAGAGAAGAAAAGGCAGAGAGATTAAAGATGCAGGGCAGTCATCCCATAATTGAAATGTCATTAGGCAGAAACACAAGGGCCTGACCCACAAAGGGAGGGCCTACTCCTTCCTTCCCTGGTAAATAATGCAGATTGTCTCTTGGAATTGCAGGGGTTTGGGGAACCCATTGAACGCTGAAGCAGTAAAATATCTATCAAGAATGGAACCCTTAGATATCCTTCTGCTCCAAGAGACAAAGATAGAAGAGGATGATCTTCTATCCTTAAGTCGAACCAAGTGGAAAAAGAACTCAGGAAAAGCGGTCAATGCCCGAGGTGCTTCAGGGGGTCTTGCAACCTTATGGTCAGAGGATATGTTTCAACTAAAAAGCTCCTTCGCAACCCAACACTGGATATACACAAAAATTCTACATCTCTGAAGTAAGATTTCTTTGGCTCTCTTCAATCTTTATGTCCTTGTTAATTTCCTGGAAAAGAAGGATTGTTGAAATTCTCTCTCAGACTTCCTAGAAATCTACACTCCCCCAAACATCATACTAGTGGGGTCTTAACATCACTCTAGATTTGAAAGAGAAAAAAGGTGGAGTATGGGGTAAAGATCCCTTCCATGGCTCAGTGGAGTCTTTGATTCTTACTTGGGACCTCCTTGAACTCAAACCTAAGAAAGGCTGTTATACCTGGACCAACAATAGAGTTGGTAATGCCAACATTGTTGCTCCTCTAGACCGTTTGTAGTTCAAAGTTCTTTAATGGAGGGGAAGAATTTAATCTCTTCAAAAAAACTGCCCAAGGTAACATGTGACCATAACCCCATCTCGCTACTACTAGAAAAAGAGGAAGACTTCTGCCCTATTCCCTTTATATTCAGTCCTCTTTGGGTAGCGAGAGAGGGCTTTATGGACATAGTGGCTCAAGTTTGGTCGCAACCAATTGAAGGATCCTCCAGCTTTGTGTGGGAGCAAAAACTTAAATACACTAAGTATGCCTTAAAAACTTGGGCAAAAAAAAATTTCCTCTCCACTCCAACAAGCAATAGACAAAATACAGCGCATGCTTTAGCCGAGATTCAGTTAGGCATGGAAGAAAATGAAACCACCAAAGCTTAGTTGCTCATCGAACAGAACGCCCAATTCAACTCTCTTCTCTCCTTTCACTAGGAAGAGGAGTACTGGTGCCTCAAGTCTCGAAGCCTCTGGCTGCAAGCTGGAGATAGAAATACATCATTCTTTCACAGCCAATGCAGAGCTTGTCTCTCTTGGAATTACATCTTGGAGACATCCACCAAGGAGGGGGAAGTCATCAAAGGACAACCTCTTATAAAACATGCTCCCACATCTCATTTTCAGTAATAGTTTTAGGAGGATGGATCTTCCAATGAAGACTTAGCTACTGACTTTTTGTCAAACATCCCTTCACTTGTCATAGCAGATTTAAAAGTTGGGTTATTGAAGCCTTTTACTGAAAAAGAGATAGTGGAAGTCATATGGTCAATGGAGCTGGATAAAGCCCCCGGGTTGAATGGCTTCACCATCCATTTTTACAGAGCTTGCTGGAATGTAATAAAACTCGATCTCCTCTGAATGATAAAATCCTTCCAAAAGAAAGCCAAAGTGGGAGGGTGCACCAACTCCACCTTCCTTGCTCTAATCCCGAAAGAATTTAACCCAGAGACTTTCGATAGATTCTGGCCTATCTCACTCTACAATGCGTCATACAAGATCCTCGCCAAACTCTTAGCCAATAGAATCAAGCCTCTATTAGGGAATCTGATCTCCCCTCTTCATGGTGGTTTTGTCAAAGGAAGGCACCTCATAGACAATGTGATCCAAGTGCAAGAAGCCCTCCACTCTAGCCACATTCGGAAGGAAAAAGGCATGCTCATCAAGTTGGATATGTCAAATGCCTTTGACAGGGTTAAACTCTCATTCCTCTATAAAATCTTTCTCTCCTTTGGTTTTAGTGTTGAGTTTGTCAACTTGATAAAAGCCTACACACTTAGACCTTGGATAGCACCCCTAGTCAATGGCAGACCTGCTGACTTCTTCCAAGCTACAAGAGGGCTCTGCCAAGGGTGCACATTGTCACCCTTTCTTTATATCCTGTTGGCAGAATCCCTATGCAGAAAGCTAACAATGGAAAGGGAAGTAGGCTCTATCCCAGGCATTAAGGTGACAAGAGGTGTGGATCCTATAAATCATGCCCTCTTTGCAGATGACTCTCTCCTCTTGGGAGGTACCTCGATTAAGATAGCAAGGGCTTTCAAAAAAATTCTTCAACACTTTTGCTTAATTACATGAGCCTTGATCAACAAAAGAAAAAGTATTGTCTACGGTTGGAATGTAGATCATCCAACTATCCTTCGAATAGCTTGCTCCTTGGGATTCCCTGGGCATGACAATTGGGAAAAGATAAAATACCTAGGCCTTGTCTTAACCTTGGGACCAAGCCCTCCCTCCCTCTAGATCAAAGTAATTAGCAAGATCAAAGCAAAAATAGTATATTGGGGAGGCCAATGGCTAACAAAGGCTGGGAAGTTGGTTTTGATAAAGGCAGTCCTCTCCGCCTTCCCCGTCTTCCAGTCTTCCCTCCTTCTAGCACCTTAAGTCTATCATGGAATATATCTCCAAGGTCCTTCAGGATTTTCTATGGAATGGGGATAAGGGCAACCAGAGCAAGTTACATCTGGTAAGATGGGATATCCTTAAAATACCACTCCAGGAAGGTGCGTTACAAATTCAAGATCCAAGCCTGGAAAGTCTAGCTCTTGGTGGAAAAATCATATGGCAATTGTATGCAGACAAAAAATATCTGGTCAGCAAGATCCTCTGGATGAAATACCTAAAGGGAGGCTCCTTGAGAAACCTTACAACAACATCTACTCCAACAGAAATAACAATTTGGAATTTAAGCAGAAGAAGCATCGATCACTTACAACAACATTTAAATAGAATCTCGGGCAATGGACAGGTAACCTTACTGTGAGAAGATACTATTCAAGGGAATTCCCCTCTGGCCTCCCTAAATTCCTGGAACAATCTAAAGATCTGGCTAGTGAACAAAGGTCTACTCTGGCTTGCAGACATTTTCTCTTGGGACAACAAAGGAAATTGGACAGGATGGACTTTTTCGGGGGTCCCATAACCTCTTCACACTAAAAAAACTTGTTGTGTACAACTCTCTCTGGCCTCGCCCCTATGCACCACTCATCCAAGGATAAATGGGGGTGGGGAAGAACAAGAATTTACACATCAGCTCAAAGTCTCTCCTCTCTACAATCTACACATGCCCCTTCGCTGACACCAAAGCTCTGGAAATTAGTTTGGTCCCCCTTTAGCCTACCAACGGTGAATTTATTCACCTGGTTACTCATGCATAGAAAGGCACTAATAGGTGAAAATTTGAACAAAAGAGGGTTCCATGACCCCTTTAGATGTTGCTTATGCAATTTTTCTGCTAAAACCTCTGATCACTTATTGGTTTAATACAATTTCACACAAGCAGCCTGGAATTTGGTCCTTCACGATCTTAGTACTCCCTCCCCCTCCCAGATATCTATCATTTCTCTTTACATCTCCTGGATAGACCAAAATCCTGAGAAAAAATCTAAAAACGCAGTCTAGAACAACATCTAGCAAGCTATTCCAAAATGCCTTTGGTGGAAAGTGTGGATGGCTAGAAATGACAGTGTTTTCAACAATAAGCTCCCGAATTCAGTGGTAGTGGAAACCAAAGTGAAATCCCTCTTGCTAGAAGTTACAGATAAATTAGCTCCCACCTCCTCTTTACCTTCAGAAGCTTCTGTGTGGCTAGGATCCTGCTCGACAGGAGAGAGGAAAGATCCAATTAGCAAAACGTTGAATGCTCCTTCTTGGCGCTTACGACTCATTGAAGTTGACTTTCTCACGTGGTGGTAGAAGACCTCAAAAGCCATGATCTTCTTTGATGGAGCATCTAAGGGTAACACAAGAACTGCAGGTGTAGGAGGTTTGATTCTTTACCCGAATAGATTGAGTGAAACCGACTTCAGTTGGGGCCTAGGCACTAGCTCAAACAATCAAGCAGAGAGTTACAGTCTCTTAAAAGCTTGTCAGATTACAAAGGAGCTAGGATATAAAATAATTCAAATCTTCGGAGACTTGGAGCTTCTGATTAAAATTTTAAACTCTGAAGATCATTTTTGTAATCCTGCATTAAACAAAACCCTGCAGTGAATCTAAAACACTTTGAAAGATTTTGACAGAGTTGACTCTTACAACATTCAAAGGGATTTAAACAAGCAAGTAGACTTGCTGGAAAATAAATGTTTCCTGCTGCCTCAAGGAAACCTTAGTCTCAATGGAGGACCCTACTCACTCAATCCTCTGCCTTAACCAAGATACAATAGGCAGATCTGCATTCATTGGCCTCAATACTCAGATTGAGCGTCGTACTTGGAATTTTGAAATTCACACTTAGGAATGCCAAGCAGCAAGCAAAAGGAACAACAATCAGAAGGAACAGTAAGCAGCCGCAACCAAAAAAAGGAACAACAAGCAGAAGGAACAACACAAAAACGAAGGAACAACAAGAAAAAGGAACAACAAGCAGAAGGAACATCACAACAATAAAGCGAGAAGCAAGCATAAGGAACGGTCATAGCCAACAGAAGGAACAACACAACAACAAAAGGAACAGCAAGCAGAAGGAACAGGCGCAGCCAACAGAAGGAACAACAGGTAGAAGGAACATCACAACAATAGAAGGAACAACAAGCAGAAGGAACAACACAACAGAAGGAACAAAAAGCAACCCAAGGGGAAAAATAAGGAAGAAAACCAAATGGAATTCAAGACAAGAAGAATCATCCCTCTCAGGAGTAGTCAGTCTACAAACCATGAAAAAATACCAGAGAATCAATGTTATGTAAATTTTCTTTACTAGTAGGACAATATGTTAGACAGTATTCAAGAATAGCTACAGAAATCTATGAATTTTTTAATATAAGCACAAGAGAAGGGACTACATTTCCAGAACATTCTCACAACTTAGTTTCCACTTATGCTATAGTTGATTGTAATAGGAGTTTGCTCCTGTTGTCGCGCAAATTGGCACGGCAACGCTCAGACCGTGGGCTGTCACTCTGATCCCCAATCCCTCCTTTTAAGCCTATCTCCCGCGGCTAAGGGGGGTAGACCCTGAGAGATGATGAAGACCAACTGTCGACCAGTTGGTTGGGAGACACGAGACACGATGAAGATAAGCACTAAAATGATTTGATTAGTTAGCAGACCACTGCCTTGAGAGATCATTATTAAGATGATTACTTGTTAAATGATATAGAAACGTGAAACGTGAAAAGCAATCATTTGTCATCAGCTAGATCACAGTGCTCTTAGAATGACCCAAATGATATCCAGCAACTAAAGATTTAAAAAAGATGAATGCATCAAACCACCATGAGTTATAAACCATCAACTAGATATCATATTCGTATCTCGACTTGAAAACTTCAGATTTCATCATAAAAAATATAAAATAAAAAATTTAAATAAAAAATTTTCCTTCAGGGTTTTAGATTAAATTTTAAATTTCGTTTTAAGTTTAATCTTTGTCTGAAGGGGCATAAAAATTTTTGTGGGAAAATTATTTTTGTTGCCAGATTCAGTTGTTTTCATGTTATATCTTTCACGCTGAGATCTGAAGTTTCAAGTCGAGATACGAATATGATATCTAGTTGATGGTTTATAACTCGTGGTGGTTTGAAGCATTCATCCTTTCCTTTTTTAAATCTTCAGTTGCTGGATATCATTTGGGTCATTCAAAGAGCACTGTGATTTAGCTGATGACAAATGATTGTTGTTCACGTTTCACGTTTCTATATCATTTAACAAGTAATCATCTTAATAATGATCTCTCAAGGCACTGGTCTGCTAACTAATCAAATCATTTTAGTGCTTATCTTAATCGTGTCTCGTGTCTACCAACCAACTGGTCGACAGTTGGTCTTCATCATCTCTCAGGGTCTACCCCCCTTAGCCACGGGAGATAGGCTTAAACGGAGGGATCGGGGATTAGAGTGACAGCCCCCGGTCTGAGCGTTGTCGTGCCAATCTACGCGACAACAACTCCATCACAACTTTTGGTAATATATCCACTATCTCATCTTGTTAAAAACAAGTGTATGAATTTGATGTACGAAAGAATATTTTTGTCTCTTGGTCACAACTCTTTTATCTCAACAATAATGTTGTTAATTGTTAAAGTAAAAAGACCTCAAATACAATTTTTTTTTAAATTTAAAATTGTAGATGATATGCTTTGCATGTATTCCTGAAAACTTGTCTCAGTAATTACTAGCCAATGTTCTTTTAGTTGTGGCATCTGCAACATACAATCAATTTTGCAATTCTCTGTTTCCAACGTGTATTCAACATTGTGCTCATAGTTAAATGTAGTGCCATCTTTGCAAATTGTGCATTTATATGTGGTTAGATGAACAATTTTTTTGCATTTATTTCAAATTCGCTAGAAATAAGGAAAGAAAACATTAATAGCTTTCAGCACTCCCTGAAACTGTGGTTTTTTTTTTTTTGCCCCAAGGAAAATTGAATTGTTAGATCCAATATGTATTATCAAAATCCAAGATTTTGCACATCAAACAAAAACTATTGTTACATGAACAAAGAAGATATTGGTAAATATACATGTGTTCTTGACATTACAAAAGACAATAAATGCACTTTTGCACATTCATCATTCAATAGCTCAAGAAAATTTTTTGATCTAGAGCGTAATTGTTGACTCCCTTTCACATCATTTCTGACAATATTTTTGAACAAATAGAGTGGAGTCATAATTAGTGCCAATTCATACTTTATTTTGAAAAGAATCTCTTTATGACTATCGTTCAATAGCAGGTGTAGTTAACCAAGCAACTTATTTTTGGTTAAGCATTCTATGCAAAAAATAATGAGATAATTTCTACCTTGATAACAGTGCAAAACAAAGATACAATAACACAATTTCAAAGAAACTATTAGCTTTTTTTTCAAAATGCAAGTATAGTTATTCTAGCAGCAGGCTTACAATTTCATTGTCCTCCACAACTTCACCATCTTTTATATTGAGTTCTAATTGCTTGTTATTTTGGTGCAAGCGTATTACTATTGCTCCTATTGACCCAACTACATATGCATTAGTTGAAACAACGAGACTGTGTATTGTTGTATCTGGATCCAATCTGAATTTTTTACAAACCTGTAGAATTGATTCAATCGTGGTTTTGTCCTATAACACTATGCAACATTTTGTGTCTCCTCATTCATAAATACCCTTGTTTATTATTGCAAAATATGTAATTCAAACACTATTTCCAATAGTAAACATGTTTTTGAAACGCTCTATAAGATTATTTCCCATGTTCACTATGATAATCAGTTGGTCTTGGCTATCAACCAAATCAGTGTGGAGAAGTTGCACATTTGCAGGAGAGTTAGGACTTTGAGTTTGTGTTGGCCCATAAATATCTAATATATCACCATAAATTCATATGATCCTAAACATATTTCAATGATTGGAGAGGATGTTTCTTCCATTGTCTTTTTGCTGCTTATATGCAAAATCAATACAACATGCTTAAAAAAAAACTGACAATGATTTAATGCAAATATGTCATTTGAATATACAAACATTTAGTGCAACACAAACCTAACCTTTTTGGATTCTCATTTTCCACCATTTTTTCTTCTAATATTTGTTTGCTAGAGCTAGATGTTTCTGTGATATTGTTCCAAATGATTGGACCAATCATTGCCAAAAAATAGAAATGCAAGTCATTAAGGGACCAATATATAAAGAACATGTAAAACAATGTATACTCTACAATGTTAAATTATATATACATGAATTGTGTTTTTATGGTCCTATTAACCATTTGTTCATGACTATGTAGTAAATGTGCATATGTTACAATAAATAAAATGTTTTATAGATTTCAGTGGCAAATATACATATAATTCACTTCTCGAACTGTGTTATTAAGAATTACCATGGGCACCTTTTTTCTTTTCTTTTTTAAACAAAAGCATTTGCACAAGAAATAATGAAATATGAACTACAAGCTAAAGCAAATAATATTGTTCAGTATATGGATCAAACCGCAACAAAGCGAGAACAAAAATGTGTAAATTGCATATCATGCATTGCATAAAAAATTATAGTTATACAAGACAAACAGAACAAATTTATGTTCATGGTTTGAAGATTTGTCGGAATTTGATATTTACATGTTTATGTTGTTTTCTTGTTTTTTGTTGTGTAATTTATTTGTTTTTCAATGTTTGCAAATCAAGGCATATGTCAAAGGTGCACATTTGCAAAAGTTAAAAATATTATGACAAGTCAACAATGAAATTGTAGAATACAAACATTGGAAAGATGACTCAAGGTGACAACAAAGATATGGTAATACAAATTGTATGATGATTTGTCCAATAAGAATTAAAGACATGGAAAGAAACAGTACTAGATGAAGGGTTGTCCAAAAATGATCTAGAATTGAGCTATAGTTAGTTGTTGGTTTTTTTGTATGAAAATTGAAGTCATAATTTTGCATAAATGAACTTAGTAATTTTTTTTGTTGATGGCTAGTTTGCAACATGTCCAAATTGAAATCACCAACAAGCACAATTGGGTAGTTGTTGCATGTGTGCTCTAAAATGAATTTATGAAATTAATTATCTCTTCATTTTTTGCATTTGGTGCAATATATACATTTGCAACTATAATGGGTTTTTTTTCAACATGGAATGTTGCAATCATTGATTCAAATTGGTCTTTTGTATAAGTGAAATGGTTCTCAACTACAATATTTTTTATATAGTATGTGAAAATTTCATGTAAATGGTATAAATGTATGTAGTCATATTTGCTAGATAATAATGGATTCGATGGAGATGATTTTTCTTTTATTCCTTGGAAACAAAGAATGTCAACGCTCATTAGATCATAGCCAACAATGATTTCTTTGAAATGAAAGGACAAATTACAAGTGTTCAATGAACATATTGTCAAATTGTCAATTTTATAATTTTAATATATGTTATATTCAAGCTCATAGTAGGCATTTTTCTAAGTCTATTTAGCTCAATCGCAACTTTGTCATTAAGAGAAAAGTTACTATGTTCCAATTTGTTTAATAAATACAAGGACTTAATATCTTTGACATGAGAAAGTGCAATATAAGCAAATCCATGTTTCCTAATTCCTTTTGGGTCAAAAGCCAATTTGTCCATTGTTAACCCTTGTGATCAATGTATAGTTTGTGCACATGCCAGTTGAACAAGAAATTGTTCTCTTGTAAAACTAATTTTGTTGTTTGATTCATTATTCCTACAAACTATAGTAACAATTATCCACGTAGATATTATTCCATATTTGTACAGATGCGCCATTTTTCACGTTGAATAGTGCCAACAACTAGATCAACAATTTCTGTCCAAATTTCACCATTTTCAAATGTTGTTGATGCTCTAAAAATTCCTTCAACACCATTCACCAAGCCATCTTGAATACTATAATGTTCGTCAGTTAGTTCAACAAGAATATTTTCTTTCAACACAATAGAAGATGGCAATTGTAATTTGATCTGAATATTTTGATTTATATTTGTTAAGTCAATTGTTCTGTCATATGCATTTAATATAATTTCTTCTTTGTTGATGAGAGACAACATTCTTTCATTATGTTCATGTACATTCTTGTTTAAATAAAAGAGGTATGGAAAAGTTGGATCATTTGGTATCAATCTATAACAATTGTTTGTTCAAGAATACAAGATCATCATCAGTATGTGAACATGTCCTGATTTTGTTTAAGATGGATACAAATTCTCTATTGTCTTGTCGCATTACATGTTTTAGTTCATAAGTTTTCACCTTTTCTTTCCAAAAATCGTATGGAGCATTGGTTCCTTAAAGATGCGGTCGTTCAAATATCCAACAATCACACACAAGTTGTGCTTGACATAAGTCACCACAAAATATTATGCCATGGTTCCCAAACGAAGAAGCTAGAGTATGCATAATTTCATGGAGTCGCCTGTCAATGCTATAAAGCAATCGAGACCCAATTAATGAAGCCTCATCTATCAATATAAATTTAAGGTGTTCATATTCTTTGCTCAATAAATCGGGTGCATTAGAAGCCAATGGCACCATGTGACATGGTGAAAGTGGCAAATGAAAAGCTAAATGGAATATAACACCATGTGAAATATATGCAACTTTTCTTGTAAATACAATTATTAAACCTTTTTTTTTCAAATGGTCACATTATAAGTCTTTTTTATAAAGTCATACGAGTGCATAGTAAAGTGCCTATGCAGTGAATGTTTTTCCTGTACTTGTGCCTCCAATAATAAACAAATAGAAATGCTTACTAGGATTATTCTTTTTCCATAGAACTATTTGTTTGATTATTGATTGTTGATCTTGATTTAATTGTCTCATAATTTCATGGTATGCCAATGTGTCCTAGTTTTTGTTCTTTTAGCTCTCCTTTCCGAATAGAAATCCAAGCTAAGTTAGAGACCTGGTTTATCAAAATACAATTTTGTAATATGTGTCGAAAAGTCACCAAACATGTGCAATAGTTCCCATTGTGAAATTTTTTATACAAAAAGTGATTGATAACATCAGTAGGGAGACTTGATCAAAAAAAAAAATGTAGGAAAGTTCAGTTCTTCAGAGAATTTGACTTGAAATTATCCTAGGGTACGATACCTTTCAGAAGGTGCAATCTGTACTATTCTTGTATCAAGACTGTGGATAAGGTGGACCTCTGAATGACCATGTACAAGCATTTCAATTTCTTGCTCTAGATCATTATCTGCATTTTGTGAGTTTAGTTCCTTCATTTTTGGACTATCATTCTAATGATCTTGTCTACTCTGATCAAAACATTTTTTCCATTCATAGTTGATACCTATTTGTTCGCATTTGTATAGAGATCTGTTGCATAATTCATGTAATGAACACATCACTTTCTTGGGTCGAATATTTTGAGACTAATAGGCACTCTTGTATTCCAATTTTCCTTTTAGCATATTACCACTATCATATTATCATCAGTTTCTCCAGGAAATGCTCTCTGGATTCCATCAAGACTAGAAGGAACATTTATGATTGTTCTTGTTAATCCAATTTGTGATATTTTGTAGGAAAGTTTTGTTATTTTTGCAAAATTCATCTTTGGTGCCACTAACCTCATTTCCAAATATGTTAATTGTGCAATGGACATCAATTTTTCATTTCATCAAATATAAAGAGACGATGCAAATGTAGGGACTTTTTCACTGAGTATTGCATTGTTACAAAATTTTCATATTTGTTCATTGAGTTTGATGGTTTTGAACTATAAAGAAAACATCGAATATCAAATAGTAGATAATATTTCTTTGTTAATAGATTCCATATCCTTTCCAAAGGACAATATATCACAAATGCAAAATGCATATGTAGGCATGTCTTGGATTGATTGCAAATATGCCTCAATTTCTTTATTTGACTTTACATATTACTTTTGTGATTCTTGTATTATAGCACCTTGTGCTTGTATTGTAGATTTCAATTGATGTAAGTGAGTGTATTGCTTACTATAGGCATTAGAAAAAGGAGTGGAGCCTTCTTTGTTATTTTGTGTCTCCATTGAAAAAGGATTATTCTCCTCATTTGATGATGTGGAATCCTTTGATACTACAAAAATTTCATTTTTTTAGTATTATGTTGTCAATTGATAAATGTTTCAATTGAGTATAACATCTAGTAAACCTAGATTATTTGCTAACAGGATATTTTCATGGTACACTTGAGGTCGGCTTGCAATTATGTCTTTTAGAGATTACAAGGAGCATTTGTGTTGAATTGTCAATGTCACTAATATTCTAAACATGTTGAATTTCCAAAATTGCATGGAAATGTATGTGTTGTAGACATTGGTATATGCATAAGGTACATGACTTTGGAGCAAGATTTTGATGAATAGTCTCAAGGAAATATCTTTTGTTTCTATATTCTAGATATATATGTTAACCTCAAGGAGTTCACATATCCATTGTATTGCAAAACATTTTATCTCTATATGTCCATATGCATATGGCCTTGATAATTTTATAATATAAGCTTACCAATCATTGATAAATTTCTCGTGTTCAATGTTTTTAGCACTCAGGTGTTGTTGTAAGTAATTGATAGTTTATCATCAATTCAAATGAAACAATTGTAAAAAATTTGTGCAATTTTTTTTTTATATTAGATAAATCAAACCATGGTGCAAGTGTGCAAATAGTCTCAAACAAAGAGTCATGAAAATCATTGAAATTTTGTCAATAGATCATTAAACCTTGTTCAAATAAGATTTTCTCAATTGACAATATGTCAAACTGTCCATGTGAGAATTGGTATGGGAAAATACATGAGCCAATCATTCTATTTACTAAAGATACACTGTAGCAAAAGTGTTTCAAAACGTCCACATGTAGGATTTTGTTGATGTAGCAAAATATTATATTGATAGCCATAAATGTCTAAATTGAACTGTAGATATGTTTGGCCATCTGTAAATATCCAAACATTGACAGCAACTGATAACGACTTGGATAACCATTTGATACAAAATGCATCCCCCCATAAGCTAATTATAGTTCAAGCACAAATAGAAGAAGGTGTATACAATCCTTTAAAGTACATTTCAAGATCATTAACATAATGAAGATCTTGAAGGTATTAAGGATTCAATTTTGTATGCAATGAATGCATAGCAACATCATGTCCATGAGATAAGCAATGTCGAAAGTGGTTTACAATTTCATAACGTATTTCAACTGAACTATAGCAAAAGTGAAGAAAAATAACAAATGAGTCAAATAAATAGTCACCAAGATAATAGAATAAATGATCTAATATATGTAGATTGAATCTACATAACATGTGATCAATTTCTTGGAATTTCGATCCTTTCAACACAAAACTATTTTTTGTTGCCATAAAGTATATTGAGACAAATTGACAATTTGTGATCTGAATTTGAAACTAATTGAAAAAGGTTTGCAAGGTATTCAATTCAGTATTAAACATGTTTAAAACATTCCCATGTCTTGCAGTAAAGAAACAAGTGAAATTTTCAGCTGTTCATGATCCATTCAAGCATAGCAGAATTATTTCCTTTTACTGTTTAACACATCAAAACGAATTTGTTCTACAAAATAAATCAACCACATATGCAAAATAAGTTGATGAAGCAGTTCACCCCTCCTGGGCTACGTCTGCTGGGTCCAAGGCTCCCAAATGGGTCAGCCCTGATTTTGATTAAATGCTCAAAATGAAATTGCAACTGAATAGAAGTCTCTACAGGTGAAATAGACTGTAAATTCGGATTCAGAACACATGAATCCTTCAGGATTGACTGCTGGTTAACCTCCAATGGATATCTGCAACCTGAAACAGTTCTCTCAATACTCGGCCCTGGTGGCTCCTAGAACTTCCACGGCTCCAAAACCTGTGTAAATGACCTCTGATGGAACAAAGACCTGTGCCAATGGCTTCATCACGTCCAAAATACCCAAAATCAAAAAAAATTCGTCCAAAACGGACTTTCCTAGCCAAAGTTATGTCCGTTTAATGGAAACTGCCAGTTTCTCCTAAAATGACTCTAGCTAACTTTAGTGGAGCTCCGCCAAATCTGGACGCCGGCCAAATTTGGCGCCACTGCCAAAAATTCCGCCAATCACGCCTTAACCGCCGGCTGAATTTTTGCATGTGACCATGTTGCTGTTAGCCTCGGATTCCGTGCTGGGCGTTTGGTTTGGCCCTTGGTTCACGGGGCATGGTCATATGGTAAGGGAGGGCTGGCCCTTAGGGGTTGGCCCCCCAAATATTCCCGCCATACAATTTTCAAACTTAAATAGTTACTATTCTGGTTGACTTACAAAAAAACGTGGTTGTGGTTCAATGGTAAGCCACTGTATTAATGCATAGCAGGTCGGGGGTTCGAATCTGCCCCATGAACAAAATTTTAAACATGCCCATCCATCCCTGCTTACGTCAGCTTGGGGCCCATTGGGAAGCTTTTGGGCCCCAAAAGCCTTCAACTACCTGTTAAAGAGGTGAGGGTACAACGCCCTCACTCTCTCCACCTCCATCCACTTTTCCTTATTCGGTTTGCTGCCTTTGAGACCAACTCGAACATAATCTACATTGCCTCTCCTTGAAGTGCGTGTCCTTCTGTCAAGGATTGTATCTTCTTTCAGCTCATCTAAATTTTCTGGCGAGAAATCTTCTATAGATGGCAGCTGAACATCGCTTCTTGAGTATTTTGAATGGACCATAACGAATAGGCTTCAGCTTTTTACCTTCTCCTTGCATTCTTTCCTTACCAATGTACAGCCATACCTCATCCCCTTCTTGAAACTTGTGATCGACTCTATGCTTGTCGTGGCTTTCCTTGTACTTTCCTTGACTTTTCTCAAGCTGTTCTTGAATTCGCTGATGTATTTTCTGAATTCTTTCAATGAATGAATGAGCTTTGTCAACATCACTATGTCCCTCAATGGCGACATCTTTCTCAAGAATGAAATCAAGAGGCGATTTTGGCAAGTAACCAAAACAAGCTTCAAACGGTGAGGTGTTTGTGGAAGAGTGCTTGGCACGGTTGTAAGCATGATGTATGTAGTGCAAATGTTCATCCCAAAGCTTGGGATGCTTGCTACAAAATCCTCTCAAGAGGTGCAAAATGGTTCTGTTCACAACTTCAGTTTGTCCATCTGTTTGCGGATGGAAAGCAGTACTCTTCTTCAACTTTGTGTCCATCATCTCCCATAGGTTGGACCAAAAATTCCCCACAAATCTGGAATCCCTGTCACTAATAATGGAAGTAGGCAAACCAAAGTGAATCCATACATGATGAAAAAATAAGTCAGCAGTTTGTTCAGCAGTTATAGTTTTCTTACAAGGCATAAGTATACACATTTTGCTGAAATGATCAACTACTACATATAAATAATCATGCTGCTTTCTAGATTTTGGCAAACCTCCTACAAAATCCATAGAGATGCTCTCCCATGGTCTAGAAGGTACCGGAAAAGGAGTATACAAGACAAGCTTCCTATTACTAGGCTTGCTGGTAGCACATAACGAACAACCTCTTATGAACCTGGAAACAGAATCTACCATGTGAGGCCAAAAGAAATACCTCTGTAGATGTGCAACTGTTTTGCTTACACCAAAGTGGCCAGCAATAAGAGAAGAAACAGCTTCTCTTTCAAAGATTCAAAAGCTTTTTTTTTTTGCTGCTTGCCTCCCCATTGGAAAGCACGCTTCACACTTGTCACTGCATGCATAGGAGCTGCTATAGAAGAGAAGTTAGAGATGAACTTCCTCCAATATTGAGCTGCACCCAAAAAATTCTTACCTCTGTTATGGATTTGCGAGTAGGCCACTTGACGATAGCCTCAATCTTAGCAGGATCAATCCTCAAAGCACCTCCTCCTACTATGTGTCCCAAGTAAACCAAATAAGTCTTTACAAATTCACACTTTGACATTTGAAGAATTAACTGATTCTTCTTCAAAACATCAAGTACTTTCCTAACATGCATGATTAAAAACAAAGTAATCAACCCTTCAAGTTAATCACACATACATGTTTAAAATACAAGGAAATCATCATGATCCCTATGCTCATGCATATCATTCTCATGCATGCAGTTCATCTTTCAACTTTCTCTTAAGTACAATCAAAAGTACAATATCCTTGATCACATGTACATGTACTTTCGAAGCTGAAATGAATATAACTTTTGCTGAGATAGAGTGAGTCTCATACTCATCTTTTACCTTCCTGACGAGATTTTTGCAACAACATAACAAAAACCTGCATACATCCAAAGTTTGTATGTACAAAAAGGAGTATGTCTTACTGTATCAAGAAGTACATCCACTTCTTACCAAGCCACTTCAATGGCGATTTTTTTTGCAGCAGCAGTTCTTCATGTGAATCTTCCACATCGATAATGGAATCCATAGATCCACTTGCGCCAATGTTTTTGTCCTCAAGTTGCATGTGCTTTGGACGACTAGTTGGATGCAAGGTCCAACAATGAGAAACATGATGTCCCTTCTTTTGACAAAATTTGCAACTTTCAAGCACTTTCTGAGAAAGTTTTCTTTGCCTCATCTGCTTCATGTGTGCTTTCTTTCTCAACCAACATCTTGAAGAAACATGGTTAAATCCACCACAAAATGTGCAACAAAACTTCCTCGTTTGCTGCATAGAATGTCCATCCTTTTTGTCTTTGAGAAACGATGAACTAGTAGAGGAGACAACTTTCCTTTTCAGACTTTCATCACTGTGCTTGTTTTGAAAATTGTTTACATTTGCATGCTCACCATAAGCGACATGTTTACCCTCTACTTGCTGCAATGATGGCTTAAAACAATGACAATCATTCTTAAAACAATTTTGGCATATATCCATTTGAGAACTTGGGATAAAGGTTCTTTTTAAATTTGCATCACATGCATTCAAAGTTTTGGATTCTTCACCATTAAACTGTTCATATCCAAGACCAACATTCTTGGGTCGCTCCACAACTAAAATAGGATCAACCATGCCTTGTGCATACTTGCCCAAACCTTTGCCTTCTTGATAGCCCATCTTAAACATTAATTTGGACCCCATACCTCTTGTATGTTTTTCAAA